>JAJOOF010002244.1:0-23333 GCA_029582545.1 Solanum lignicaule | reverse complement strand
AAAGTTGAAAAGTTTGAAAAGACAAACTTTTGTTTTTAATTTTAAATTATAATATTTATTTTTTAATATTAATAATTAATATAATATTAATATATATTTTAATATAATATATTTTGGTAAACCGAAATACCGAATTACACAAAAATTACATACCGAAAACCAAACCAAAATACCGAAAAATACAAAACCATATACCGAATACCGAACCGAAAACCGAAATACCGAAACCGAATTACCAAAATAATTCGGTTCGATTCGGTTTTTCGGTTTTTCGGTGTTTATGCCCACCCCTATACTAAACTAAAGTTGAAAGTGAAACAATTTCAAAATTCATATCAAAATGATCTCTGAATCTTAGGAACCAAAACAGTTTCGCAAGCAAATCACATATCAAACAGCTCTGCAAAAAATAGCACATACGTCTCACAATCAAGTTTCTGATCTTTAAGTCACAAATGTAGTAATGTTTCTGTAAAGTTTATACTAAAATGAATCTGAAAATTTGTATTGTAACCTATTACCAGCTCCACTTATCAAAATCAAACTCTTTTCCTTCATTTTTTTCTTCATAATCCTCGAATGGTCCTCCTTTATACACTAGTTGTTTTCCTTGTTTAATAGCTCGTCTTCTTCTTTCTTTTTCTTCTTCTTCCTTGTTTTTGCGATTCTCTTCTTCATTTTCAACAATTTCTCCGTTTGGATTTTCATCTATTTCTCCTAGTTGATTCCCTTCAGAAGCTTCCTCTCTTTCATTAGATTCTTAATTTCCATTATGTCCTTCAACCTCCTTTTGCCTAACTTCTTCTTCATTTTCATCAATTTCTCCATTTGGATTTTCATCTGTTTCTTCTAGTTGATTCCCTTCAGCTTGTTCCTCTATTTCTTCCATATTTTCGTTAGATTCTTGATTTCCATTATGTCCATCAAGCTCCTTTTGCCCAACTTCTTCTTCATTTTCATCAATTTCTCCATTTGGATTTTCATCTGTTTCTCCTAATTGATTCACTCCAGCTTTTTCCTTTATTTCCTCTATATTTTCATCAGATTCTTGATAGTTAATTCGCTCCAACATTTTCCTCTGTTTTTTCCATTATTTCATCAGATTCTTCATTTCCATGCTTTGATTCTTGATTTCCATTTTGTCCATCATGCTCTGGTTCTCCTGCAGTTAACATTTTTTTTTTGGCAGAGAGAATCAAAACAGAAAAAGAAAATGAGTAGACTTCGCACTTTTTTGGAATATGAAATGACTGAAGAAGATGGATAACTGCCTTTATATAATAAAACTAATTAGTGAAAAGATTGTTTACTGAAAAAAAAACGTTTTAAACTTCCACTGCTATATAATTTATAGACACTTAAATATTTTCCCTCTAATTCAAAATTAGTGTTTTACTATTAAGTTTTTCATTTTCATTGCAAAACCAATGGCAAATATGATTTTTTTCGAGGGGTTTATTTGGGTTCATGTGAACTCATGGAAAAAGATGCATAGATGTTTCCGGACTAATACGTGGGAGATTGGTTATCAATGATTTTAAGAGAGAAAGAGGTAGATCGAAGAAGTATTGACGAAAAATGATTAGATAGGACATGACATAGTTTTAACTTAGATTACCCGAATTGATTGAGGGTGCATGTAAGCTTTCTTGCAGCCACAATCATTTTTTAAAATATGATAAATTGATAACCCAAATATGAAGCTTACAAAACTTTATAGAAGTTGTGAAATATGAATTATCAGATTCACTCAGGCGTATCCAGGATTTTGGGATGATGGGTGCACTATTATGAAAAGATGGATCTAATCGTTTTGACATTTAGGTTCTTATTATTGAAAACAGTTAAAATTTTAAAATTATAGGTCCAAATCTGAAATGCTTAATTAATTAAAACGCCAAAAGTGCTATCAATAACCACTTAGAGAGGTGTTACCCAATTTTAGAAAGAAAAATAAAATAAAATAGATATAAAATTCAAGTATCTAAGAGGTGCACCCAATCATCGTCGCATTATATGATACTTCGAGTGTGGGTTCACACATATATATTTAACAAAATAATGAAAAATATAATACTAGTATTTTATGATTTTGGGAGGGGAGCATGGGTTCACGTGAACCTAGTGACCTGCTCTGCATACGCCTCTGGATTCACTATAGAGACTTAGAGTCTTCCGTAAAATCACGGTTACTAGTTTTATTTTTCTTTTATATTGATTATCATATCATATTATATTAAAAGTGAGAAGCTCCTATCTTCAAAGTTAGAATACCATTTTGCCCATAGTCAAATTAAAATGTTATAAGAAATATAATTAATCAAATGTTAAATAGTCATATAGTATTTTGTGTACTAATAGTAACCTTAAGTTGTAATAAATTTAAATATTATATACATAATTATATTACTATTATTGTTATTATTACTAATCTAAAAGTTGGAAGCTCTAACTGTCGTTAATAAGAAATTTTCTTTTTATTAAAAGGAATCAAGAAATATATTTTTATCATCATTAAGAAAAATTATCATCATTATACGGTACAATAAATAATAACAATATATAAGATAAATAAAGCAATAAAACATTCATAGCATGTATACAAATTAGGAACGTCATTCATAATTATGATAAGACTGTTGAGTTTTTAGCTTTCCCTCTTTAATCCTTTCTACTTAATAATTCAAATCAATTCTTTGTGTAGTCCATATATATTTGAAAATGCTTTTTTGAAATCATTATTTCTATTATCTTGTATGATGTATGCAAAGTGACTTGTGTAGGGCTTTTCGAGGTTCTATACACCATGTTACACCTAGGGTATACTTTGAGTTGTGACAAACTTGGTATCCAAAGCACAATGTTTATATAAAGGTCCTAGGATTTCTCGCAAACCGCGTTGGCTAGAGTCTTGTTCATAAGTGTGAAGTGCGCCACATTTATGAATAGAAGGCTACAAAGCGTTTAGGAGACTCCACTTCTTTAGTCATTCTTAAGTCGTGCAATAGAGTGTAACTCTAAATTTCTCTCTCCTAATCCTTGTCCGATGGTTTTTAGGATATGGCCCCTCGAAGAGCATATGTTAGGAGGAATGTTGGTGAGAATGCGGAACAAGAGGTTCCCCAAGTGCCTGTTGACCCTTTGGCCGAGCAAGTATCTCATATTGAATTTCGAGCCGCATTTCACACATTGGTCCAAGATATGATGACTCGAGCAAATAGATAGGGTGTGGCTCCCGTGAACCCAAGGGTGGGTATGACGGCAACAAGGGTGAGGGACTTTACTACGATGAATCCCCCATAGTTCTTTGGTTTTAAAGTTAAGGAAGATCCTCAAGAATTCATCGACAAGGTTCACAAGATTGTAGAGATTATAGGTATCACTTCGGTAGAAAAGGTAAAATTGGATGTCTACCAACACAAAGATATTTCTCATGTTTTTTTTAACCGATGGAAGGGAGAGAGGGAAATTGATGAGGGTCCTCTTGATTGAGAGAAATTAAGGTTGCCTTTCTAGATAGGTTCTTTCCCCTTGAGATGAGGGAGGCAAAGGTGCTTGAATTCATTAATCTTCATCAAGGCAGAATGAATGTCAAAGAATATGCAGTAAAGTTTGCTCAACTATCGAAATATGTTCCAACTATGATTTCCAATCCAAGGGAAATGATGAGTAAATTTCTGTCGGGTGTTTCCGACTTGGTGGTCAAAGAATTCTTAACTGACATGCTTGTTAAGAAGATGGATGTCTCCCACTTGATGATACATGCTCAATAAATTGAAGGAGAAAAACTTAAGTAGAAGGCTAGGGATTCAAAGAGGTCTAGGATAGACAATGGTGATTTCTCGCATTCGATGTTAGGTGGAAATGATCATTCACAAGAGTTTAACAAAGATAGGGTGTCTAACCCTAAGTTTCAAGGTAATGGTTCTAGTGAGCAAATGGTGTCCAAGTGTCAAAGGTATGAAAAAAGCTAAAAGGGTGAGTTTCTAGCCGGTTCAAACGCATGATATGGCTATGGAAAGAGTGGTCACAATATGAGGGATTGTTCATTGCTTGCTACTAAGGGAATGGATGGTAGGCAAGTACAACCTAGTGATTCCAATTTGGGTACCCCAAGGTAAAATAGGTTCTATGCTCTTCGGGCTCGACAAGATCAAGAGGGTTACTCGGATGTGGTAATTGGTAAGTTATGGTCTTTTAGCTTGTGGTTATACATTGATTGATATTGGGTGTTTCATTGATTATGATATGACTCCGTGTATGGTTATTGTGTTTGAGGTCGACCTTGAAATCCTTGTGGAAACTTCTTAAGTATTTACTTGTATCGATGGTTCTGTGGTTGTTAATACTTTTGTGCTATACTTGGGTTAAACGAGATGGATTCGAAAAGACTAGTGAGGTTTACTCTCAAGAAGGAGATAGTGTACTTCATGGTTGGTGTGTGTGTGGAACTATTTCAACTAATGAAGGGTTCCTTGCTATGGTTTGGTATGTGAAAGGTCGGAAGCTATGTAATGTCTTAGTATCCCTATCTTATTCCATTATCTTCGGGTCTAGCTTGAGGAATTAGCCCCTCATGTTCACTCTTTAGGATTCTTGGGTTTTTAGTCACTCTTTTGTTTCCTCATGCATGCATCTCATGAAAATTTGATTTTTGAATATATGATTTAGCTTGATTTATTGCTACATGATTATGCCATATGTGTATGATTTGCATGTATGTTTCATGAAAATATGTTTTGAAAGTATGTTTTAGCTTGTAATCAATTTTCCTCCTTGGATATGCTTATTTTAATGAAATTACACTCATGTTGGGTTGTTGGTTTATCTCCTACTCTATTCTTTCTAGCTTGAGTCGAATTCAAGAATGAATGTTTCCAAGGGGAAGATATTGTAACACCTTGGGATTTGGAAAAGGTAAAGTGGGTTGAATGGTCAGGTTCGCAGAGCCCAACCGTGAACCTTTCACGGAGCCTAAATGGCTCATGAAAGGGTTCAGAACCTATGGAGAGGGATAGGGTGGTCGTTTAGGCCTTTCAAATTTTTCCACCTCACCTTCACGACCCCTTTCACGAACCATGAAGGGCTAAATGGTCCGTCAAGGCCTCCCATATAGGTCTCCATCACCTTTCTAAGACAGGGCAATTTTATCATTTCCTATGTGTTTAATACACAAGTTATATCATTTTAGCCCCTATTCTAAGCCCTATATAAGTCTTTTAAGTCCTAAACTACCCATTCAAGAAATCACTCTCCTAAATCTGAAATTCCCTCCAAGTTCTCTCTAAAGCTAAGGAAGAAGAAGCTAGGGTTTCACTTCAAGACCTCCAATTGATCACCATAGCTCTTGGTCCTTGATCACAAAGGTATATTATTATTCACCTATGGAGTTCTTTCCTCCATAGGGCTCCCAAGATCTTCCAAATTTACAAGTTCAATTTTTAATTCAAAGTTAAGGCTTTATTCAATAATCATGGGTTCTTCTCAATTATGATTCAATTGATTGTTTCTTATATTTTAATGCATAAACTGAAGTAATAACATGTTTTTGAGTTGAATTTTTATGAACCCATGCATGATTTATGATTTTTGACTGCGATCACATGACGAAGCTTGTGAACTATTATTTATGGAATTTTTGCATGTTTTATGAAAGCAATGTTTATGACTTAAGTAAGCTTATAGATGAAGGTAACTATATATTTTATGAAGGTTAGCCACATTCCATAAATGACATCTGTCACACCCCTTTTTCGCACGGCGGATAGGGTTTTTCCAATTAAAGTGACGTTATTGATTAAGGGATTATGTTTATTCTTTTAGAGTCGCCACTTGGAATTGAGTTATGGTTTTCCAAGTCACCTTTTATAAATCCATAATCAAAAGGAAATGACTCTTTATTATGGTCTGCGAACTAGAAATTCGGGTAAGGAATTATGTTGACCAAGGGGAAGTTATTAGGCATCCCTCGAGTCCCGTGATTCTAGCACAGTCGCTTTTTATTGACTTATACTTACTTTAAAATATTCTTGGATATATTATTTCAGGCCATGGTTTGCTCGCATGTTTTAATTGTTGAACTTTCTTGGGTCTCAACCTAGATGTGTAACCGCATTCTTGATCTTGACATTTAGAGACATAACTCTCTTCTTTGCATCACACCTAATAATCTATTTTTCTATATAAATTTCTACTTTAAATTAATAAAATTTAATTATATTATTGGACAAGGTGCATCACTGCATCCTTGATTTTTTTTTATGTCTCAAAAAAGATGTGCAATTGCATTCTTAATCGAAACAAATAATTTTAACGTACCTAAAAGTTTGTCTAATGTTAAAAGAAAATACTTAGTCTTTATAAAGAAAAATCAAATAAAATAAAATACTAAAATTCTAGCATAAAATTTTGGATCATATTCATATCTTTTTATTTTATATTTTAATATTTTTATTACTCTTAAAATTAACGTCAAAATTAAGTATACATTTTCTAATCAAACAAAACAATAACGAATTGTAAAAAAAAAAAAGTCTCATTTTTTGTGTCATAAAATAAAACAACAATAATTTGTTTATTTATTTGTTTTTTAGCCTAACTATACCTACTTTATCATTATTATCAAAATCAAGACAAGAACAATGTTACGACCCGTTCATTTTTAAGAGATCACAACTAACAAATAAAAATAAATAAATAACTAAATAAATAAAATAATCATCGATTAAAGCTACCTTTATTCATGAAATAGAGATACAACAACTAACAAATTAATCATTTCAATCAAATTCATGAATGAAACATAATATAAGAAAACTTGTCATAAAATTACATCAAATTCCATAAATAAATTAAAGAGATAAGGAAAAGTTGAATACCGCAAAATCTTGATCAAACCTTGATTAGAACACCCACCAAGTTTTTGTAGGTGATTTGTGATGGTATATGTGTTGTGTTTAAATAAAGTAGTAATGAAAAAGGAAAAATATATGTAAATGTATTGATGAATTTTTGAAAGAAAAGTAGACTAAAAATAAAATGAATTCCTCTTTTTTTTTCCTGCGTGAATGTTTATGTGTGTGCAGTGTGTTTTTTCCTTTGTTGATGAATGGTTTTTGCTAAAAAAAAAAAATTGTTGTCCGTGTGTGTGTATTAATATATGTAGTCGTGTGTGTATTGTTTTAGGAGTAGTGTAAGTGTATGTTGCTGATGTGAGTTGGGGAGTGTTGGGGTAGTGGAGTGAAATGTGGGTAGAGGTTTAAGGGGTAATGGGTAGGTTGTGGGGTGATGTGGGGTTGTGGGTGAGAGTAATGGTAAGTTTTTTTTAGTTTTTTAAATGAAATATAATAAATAATATAAAAATATCAGCTAATAAAAATACAATAATAAATGTATAGCTACTCTAAATTATAATTAAGAAATAAGATGAAAATACATTTTTTTTGTAACTTTCCATTTCTTTTTTTTCTTTTTTTTTCAAAACAATAAAACTTACCTTAAAAAATGAATTCATTCTTGTTGTTTTCAAATCTTTTAAAATAAACTTAATAAAATAAGATAAAAGTAAAAAATATTTAATTTAAAATTTTAAAATATTTAAACTCTAAAAATGGTGTAAAAGTTTAGGTTCGGTCAAAAATTATGTGTCTATAGTTTGCCCCTCTTTGACTGAAAACACGAAGTGTTTGTCAGACAAAGAAGTAGACAAAGTGACAAGTTTTGACCGGACTCTTATTTGAGAAGAGAAATTTGTGCGACCGAGTCTTGGTTTTGGACATCCTACATATCTCGGGTTATAAGGGAATCAGGTCACATGTAGTTCAAGGAGATGAGGTGATGAGTTGGAAGTTAAGTGAGGTTCCATCGAGGCTCCAGGCCGCGGCTCTTATCCTTGCATTAAAAAAAATGAAAGCTAATAGTCAAAAGGAAATAAAAGTACAAGCTCCTATCTATGCAGCTTCTCTTGAGTCTTCACTTGAGCCTTGATTTTGAGATATCACCTTGATTTTGGTGAGTATCTTGATCTTGAATGGATTCAATGCTTGACTTGCCACTTAGAGTGTGTTTTTGGCACTCTTCAAAAATGACAATTTGAAAATGTTTTTGAATGACTGCATGTTTTCTGATCAGTAACTGAATAGAAGCAGGTGCAGGTGGTCAGGTTGCTACATGCATTGAAGAAGCTAATTCTAGCTATCATGGGGATTGATTATTCTGAAAAGAGTTGAAACTTTGTTTTTGAATTTCAAATCCATGTTTCGCTTGAACAAACCTGAAAACCATCACAAACAAAAGAAATAAACAAAAAATTTACCCCAGTTTTCACTGGAAAAAATTTGTGAGTTATTAGCAGATGTAAATTTTCAAAAATAAACCCAGACTAGGAAATGTTTATCCTAGGAGAAAATAAAATATAAATGTCTCAGACTAGGAAGTGTTTATCCTATGAGAAAATAAAATAAAAAAAACGTCTAAGACTAGGAGTTGTTTATCCTAGGAGAAAATAAATAAATAAAAATAACGATCTCAGATTAGGAAGTGTTTATCCCAGGAGAAAATAAAAAATAACAATCTCAGACTAGGAAATATTTATTCTAGAAGAAAATTTAAAAAAAAAAAAACAATCTTAGACGAGAAAGTGTTTATTCTAGGCGAAAATAAAAAATAACGGTCTCAGACTAGAAAGTGTTTATCCTAGGAGAAAATGAAAAATAACGTCTCAGACTAGGAAGTGTTTATCCTATGAGAAAATAAAAAATAACAAACTCAAACTGTCATTACCCAAGTCTACACCCTGGACGTGGCCGGCACTCAAGAACCATTGTTGGTTCCCAAGCGAACCCTCATCCTGACTGACTACAAGCAGAAGACTAACTTAAGCATACAAAAGCTTAAAACGGATATAAAAGTTCATAAAACTTAAATAGAAACTTTAAGTACAAAGAAAACTCTGTATAATAAAATATATACAACTCGCCATAAAAAGGCAACTTTAGTCTTTAAAACATTTAATAAAATAAATGATACAGACTTCTCAACTATACTGACTATCTATGAAGCCTCTAACTGATAAAGATGGAAGTCGAGACAAGACCCGACATCCTAACAACTGATATAACTGAAAGGTAAATGAAATTCTCCAGAAGCAAGGAGGCTCACCATAGCTAACTCGAACTCTTGGATGTATCAACGAAACTCCTGTTGAGGATCCTAAATACATGTGTCTGCATCATGAAAAGATGCAGGCCAAATGGCTCAGTACGTGGAATGTACGAGCATGTAAGAGGAATTCTAAGGCATAAACATAAGCTTGAAACTTGATAAAAAGGAAACATACTTACCTCTTTTCAATCTTACTCAACTCAAGGAATACTCCAAACTACTCAAAACTACTCAAACTTACTCAACTCAGAAGTACTCAAGGATAAGATACTCAACTCAAAGATTAGATACTCAACTCAAGGTTATGATATTCGACTCAAAGATATGATATTCGACTCTGGATACTCAACTCTGGATACTCAACTATGGATACTCAACTCAATATGGTTTAACTCATTTCAATATAAAGCAATTTAAAACAAGTGCAATATAAAGAAAAAAACTGTTTAAAAACATGATGTCAACTCTGTGTGTATGCAAGGATACAACATAACTCTGAAATGTATGTAAAAATATAAATAACTGTGTATATAAGAATACAATAACTTCTGTGGGAGTTTCTCTAACCAACAACCATCACTTAAGAGCTATAGTGATGATACAACACTTTACCTCACGCTGCCAAGGACCATCCTATACCTTGCCATAAGTATAGGACCATAACTTAACATAGTGGATCCACTAGTCTATTGTGAAAAGGATTCATCTAAAAAGTATGACCCTTTTTTACCCATGGTGGCTACATGGTTTTATGGAGACGTGAGTTATATGAACTCATGCTCGTCCCCAATTCGGTGCTCAATACTACTCCCAAAATATACTAGCTCTTATGTTTTTAAAAACATACTTCTTTTGTGATTTGAGATTAGTGCTCAAAAACTTAGCTCAAAGGCTATCTTGGAAATCTCAGTTTCCTCTTTTGCTTCATTTAGAATGCGATTACTCTTTTCTGAAAACTAGCCCGAAAGCTCATTGGAAATCCCAGTTTCCGTTCTTATTTAAATGTCAAAATATTTATAAACTCTTTGGGAATACTTAGTTCCCTAATAACTTTTGAGAAGTGAACTCAACTATTTACTCTTTACTTTACTCAAAACTTAAGTCTTAAAACAAAGTTAAAATGTTTGTAAAAGACTTCTTAAAATATGGTTCATGTCGAATGATAGACATGAACAGCTCAATGCAAGGTTTTCAATAACCACAGATAGAACTCAAATACTTGGAACTCAAGAACTTCAATGATACTACTTATTTCAAGAATGCTCGACTCAGAGTTCATGTGGAATTATGAGCATGAACTACTCAATGACTCAAAGATACTTCTCATCTCAAGACTTTTCGACTTATAATGTTCATGCGGAATAATGAGCATTAAATATTCAACTCAAGGACTCAAAGATACTTCTCAAAAGGGATTTGGAACTCAACACTTAAAGGCTTAGAACTTGGAGATATTACTCCTCTCATAGATACTCAACTTCTGGAGTTCATGCGGAATTTAATGGCATGAACGACTTGACTCGTAGGTCTACATAATATTATGGAAATCATGTATATGACACTTCTCTTTCTCTTACTTGCTTCCTCAAAACTTAGTTCAAATCGATAGTTGATCTCAAAGGATTCACCATTGAACTCAAAGGCTCTCTTGAACTCTACTCTTAACTCTCTCTTGAATGTGAATTATGAATTCAAGAGTTATGGTTCATTATAAAAAAAGATCTCGTGATGACAAAGTAGACTCATGAACACATTTTCCTCATCTTCTTACTCACTTACTCGAGCCTTGAAATAAATTACTAGAAGTTGTAAAAGACTCCTCAAAAGGGCTCAAAGGGACTTTCTTAGAATGTTCGAATGAATTCTCAAAACTTGACTCTTAGCTCTACCTTGAAGTTGAATTATGAATTCAAGGTTATGATCATGTTATGAATGATTTATAGGTGTTTAGAAGTAGTTTAGAGTAGTTAGAATTGAAAAAGAGTGAAGGTGCACTTTAAACGAACTCAAACGGAGTAACCGACGACAAACTGGCTGGGGGCAAGCGACCCTGGAGCTATGGGTAGCGCGGGGTGCCAGCCCCTAAACTTCAGAAAATAACATGTTTGGCGTGTGGGTGAACAAACCCAACACTATGGAAGCTTACATACCTCTTAGGGATTAAACCCATGGCGAAAATCCGCAACAAGACGCAAGAATCTCAACGAACGCTTGATCCTCTCCTCTTTTCTCTTCTTTTCTCTTCTTTTCTCTTCTTTTCTCTTCTTGAACTCTCAACTAAAACCCTAGGCGTAAACTAGGATTATAAAACTGAACTTAATCAGACTATACCCCTAAAATATTACTAAAAACGAATTAAATCTGATTGGATAAGAAAAAGACCAAAATACCCCTCACTATTTTCGGCTAACTTTCCTTAACTGGACAGCCTAACTTCAAAAGGTCATATCTCACTCATCCGAACTCGAAACTTAGCAAACTCAGTGGCGTTGGAAAGATAATTGAAAGATATTTCCTACGGTATCTGGTAGCACACCTAAATCATACTGATCTATGAGCTATGGTCGTTTGAAATCAACCCAAAACTCATACTTTGCTTAACTTGCAAAATTTCAGATTTTGCTATTTCCAATTTAGTTCTTTTTCGAACTCAAGGTGCTACATCTATTGAACTTTACACTTAAGAAATTTTAATTCCTTGGTAAAATCACAACGAAGGATGGTTCAAGTCTTAGCTCAAATATTTTCTGGGGTGTTATACAAACTAGGAAGTGTTTATCCTAGGAGAAAAAATAATAAATAATGGTCTCAGACTTGGAAGTGTTTATCCTAGGAGAAAAATGAAAAATAATGATCTCAGACTAGAAAGTGTTTATCCTAGGAGAAAATGAAAAAAAAAATAATGTCTCAGACTAGGACGTGTTTATCCTATGAGAAAATTAAAAAAAATGTCACAGACTAGAATTGTTTATCCTAGGAGAAAATAAAAAATAACGATCTCAGACTAGGAAATGTTCATCTAAGGAGAAGATGAAAAATAACGTCGCAGACTAGGAAGTGTTTAACCTAGGAGAAAATGAAAAATAATGGTCTCAGACTAGGAAGCAATTATCGTAGGAGAAAATAAAAAATAACAATCTCAGACTAGGAAGTGTTTATCCTAGGAGAAAATAAAAAATAACGGTTTCAGACTAGGAAGTGTTTATCCTAGGAGAAAATAAAAAAATAACGTCTCAGACTAGGAAGTGTTTATCCTGGAGAAAATAAAAAATAACAATCTCAGACTAGGAAGCGTTTATCCCAAGAGAAAATAAAAAATAACGGTGTCAAACTAGGAAGTGTTTATCCTAGGAGAAAATAAAAAATAACGTCTCAGACTAGGAAGTGTTTATACTAGGGGAGAATAAAAGAAAAAAAAAGAGTCTCAGAGTAGGAAGTGTTTACCCTAGGAGAAAATAAAAAATAACATCTCAGACTAGGAAGCTTTTCTCCTAGGAGAAAATTAAAAAAAAAAAACAATCTCAAACTAGGAAGTGTTTATCCTAGGAGAAAAATGAAAAATAACAATCTCAGACTAGGAAGCGTTTATCCTAGGAAAAAAATAAAAAATAATGGTCTCAGACTAGGAAGTGTTTATCCTAGGAGAAGATAAAAATAACCATTTGTGCAAGTATAAAAATAAAATGGAGATAGGTTTTTATCGTAACTCTGTTATCCAATTTGAACCTGTGAAACAATGTTTATTTCAGCAAGAAAGCTTCTTATTTAAAAAAAAAATTGTGAGTTTTAAATTGGTGGTTGATTTGTGGCCTTGGCTTTGAAGATGATTGCTCTGGTTATTGCAATATTGAACCATATCAGTTTGGGCAGACTGTTTTCGTTTGCTAGTCAGTCCACCTCGATAATCTTGAAAACATCTTCAGATTTGTTATATTGTTTCCACCCTCCAACAATAATTGAATCTTCTATTCATATAAATTCTCAAAAATTGTCAATTGTTGACAAGTTTCTATGCATATCATTATTTCTTAGATCATATCACGATTGATGTGCTGACCAAACTTTGTTTTGTGCAATTGAAGAGATGGTAGCAATTTTGAAATCATTTTTCGCTTGCTTAATGAAGACTAACTCAAGATCGAATTGAGAGACACAAAATAAGAAGAAATAATATTTGACCCTTTTGAGAAAAATAATTAAATAAAAATAAATGGACTCCATTGATAGTGGTGGTCAATTCTAATGATCATGACATGCATTTCAAATTAAATGGCATGGTCTGTCCAATCAATCTAAACTTTATTTTCGTCAAACTTTCAACTTTGAAGTCAGACTTCTATAATCCAACTTTTACATTAGATTTATGACTAACACTTGACTTGTGGTGCCTCGAAAGGTTTTCACTAACAAGTCTCTCTCTTTTTTATTATCTCTCACTCAATATCGTCTTACAGTGCCCTGAGAGTTTTCACCAATAAGACTCTCTCATTTTTCACTTTCTCTCAACTCAAATGATCTCTTATAGTGCTTTCGATGATTTTCATCTATAAGATTCCCTCCTTTTTCACTCCTTATGCGAGTAACATGACATTTTTCCTAGTATGATAATCAACACTGAAAGCTTGTTTGACTTGTCATTGTTAAAAATTGATCAGAAGGTCTTTATTTGGACTGTAACGTGGCTTTTGGACAGAGTTACAAAGTAATGATCGGCATGAAAGCTCAAAGATATTGTGGTAACATGGTTAAGACTTACAACTTTTGGAATTGATTTTTTTTTTTTTTTGCAAAAAAAATAAATAATAATAATAATAATAATAATAATAATAATTAATATTATTATTATTATTGCCCCAATTTTTGTGATGAGGACTTTCTAGACTTTTTTCTTGGTTGGACCGAACCTCAAAATAAGGTTGTCTATGTATCTTGTCAAAGCAAGAATCAGATCGAACATAGTTCAGGAAATTTGTTCTTTTGTTGTTATTGATTTATCAACTTTTTTTTCTTTTTTTTTCTTGACTCTTGTTTTTTGTGACTTCTTTTTTTTTTTTTGAATTTGTAATTTTTTTTTCTTTCTTTTTTGGCTGTATTTTGATTCCGAAAGAGGGGTATGAAAAAGAAAATAAAATTAAGGCTCAAAAGGGATAGCAAAGGATTACACGGTGTTTGGATAGTAGAATGAAATGTCTTCGTCATATCAATTATTACAAATGTCAAATACAAGCATGCCCTTTAAGATGTGAAGTGAAAATCATACATTATCTCTTTGCAACGTATGCATTGATGGATATGTTTATCGGTTTTGTTCCATATTTGTCAGCTTGAAATCTCCATTTGAGTAATACCTTCTTGATAACAAATGGCATACGTTAATTTAAATGAAATTTATTCTTTTAACCATTTTCGATACTAAAGAACGTATCAAGTTGTTTAAGTCCTTTATTCATTTTCTCGTTCTTTTTCTTTTTTTTACTTCTTTGGTGTATTCATTCCATGACTAGATATTACCTTAAGATCTGACCAAATCCTCTTGCATATCGTGTCACAAAAATTGAAAAGAGATGCATATATGAAAAGCCAAATAGAACGGATCAAAGTGACACAAGGCAAATATTATATTAAGATAAAAGGACTTGATAACAAGACAACAAACTAAATTTTAGGTTACAACTCTATAATAACCCAAACTATGACAAGACTCAACAAACAAAAGCTTAAGAGAAATGATAGAAAGGTCTGACTTACTAAAATAAAATAAAAAAGAATTGCATAGCATAAATGATGACAAAATAAACTATTCATACACTCTTTTTAGAGAAAAGAAGAGTGTCTCACAATCACCAAGCTTGACTTCTTAGCCACTTCTTTGCACGTTAGCCTTCGTAAAAGCTCCACCAATTTCAATTGTTTTTTCTTCAGAATTGAGAGAATTGTCATAACCCATCTTCTCAATGAAGTGTACATCATTAGGTGCTGGTAGAGGATTCTGAGTAACATTTGGGGGATTATCATTTTGGACCACAATCATCTTTGCTTGGATCATCTTTTCCACCTCACTTTTCAAAGTTCAGCAATCTTCAGTATTGTTCCCTAGGGCATCAGAATGGTATGCATATCGTGCTACAGGATTGAAACCTTTTGAACGTGGATCTGCAAAATTTTGAGAAATCGGCTTTATCATATTCAAATGTTTCAATTTCTCAAATAAACTCGTGTAAGACTCTCCAATTGGTGTGAAATTGTTCACAGGTCTTTGACCTCCTTCAAATCCCTGTCTTGGACGGGGATTATAAGGTGTATGAAATTTTGAGAAGAAGGATGAATATTTTGATATGTTGGCGCTCGCCATTGAGGATAGTTTGGTGGATATGCATATGGTTGTGCACCATAGACTACATATTGAGGTGGGACAATAGAGTATTGTGTGTCTTGCATGGGAAATAGTGATGAAATTGATGTGGTGTATATTGATAAACTGCCCCTTGGACCTTTTTGTGTGTCAGACACAACATTTGCTACATCCTCCTTCATTTTCTTTCCCCCAAGATTTCCTGATCCATTTTTAATCACCTATGTGGTGGTTTTCAAGGTAACTTGACTTACAATTTTTCCAGACTTGATGCCATTTTCTACCATTTCACCAATCTTAATAACTTCGGTGAATGTTTTTCCAGCAACGAAAAGTAAATAATGAAAGTAGTCTGGTTCTTGCACTTGGAGAAAAACATCAATCATTTCAGACTCTTTCATTGGTGGCTTAACCCTAGCAGCTTACTCACTCCACCTAATAGCATATTCACGAAAATTTTCAGTGATCTTTTTCCTCATGTTGGAAAGTGAAGTACGATCTAGAACTATGGCAATGCTATATTGAAATTGTTGAACAAGACATCGAGCCAAATCATCTCATGTATGCCAGTTAGAAGTATCTTGATCTATGAACCATTCTAAGGCAATTCCCATCAAACTTTCCCCAAAATAGGCCATGAGCAATTCTTCTTTGCTTCCAATCCTTCTCAGTTGATTACAATATCTCTTTAAATAAGCTACAAAATCTCCATGTCCATCATATTTCTCAAACTTTGGAGTTTTAAAACCGATGGATAGATGAACGTGGGGAAACATGCACAAATCATTGAATGAGACACTTTTGTGACCTCCCAAACCTTGCATATCTCTTACACTCTCTTCCAAACTCTTCATTTTTCTAGCCATTTCTTCATGTTCCTCGTTATTAACAGCTTTTCCAGCTTCAACCGGGGAACTATACTGATGAGTGTAAGGGTAAGAGCCTGGAATTTTAAAAGTCACTTCAGGGGTATAATCTCGATCACATTGAACTTTAGGTGAAGGATCACTGTTGGATTTTGGCTCCATTATAGGCTGCAGGACGCTATTAGTCGACACAGTTGGTACGAAAAATGGATTACTCTTCATAGGTGTACTCAAAGGGCACACCGTAGAAGTTCCATCTACGTTGAATGTATTATCATAGGGATCAAATCCAGGTGGATAAATTGAATCACTTATTGATACTTGGAATGGGGGTGGCATATTTGTATTTAGATAGTCACGGATTGAAGACAGTGGAGCTTGTCCACTCATCCAAGCTTCGTACATCTCCATAATTTGTTGTCTTAGTATCCTTACCTCTTTGGTTGACATTATTTCTTGTGACATCCTCTGGTTCTGGACCTCATCATTGTCCGACTTATTTTCGTCTTTGTGAGTCATTTTATTTTTCCCTTTTGACCTTGTATTGTAGGGATGAGATGTCAACTTAACCACAAACCAACCACCTTAATTTAACTGTGTGCATGGACGATAAAGTTTGTAACGGTTAGACATTTCTTAATTATTAGTTTTTTTAAAAAACAATTTCATAATGCATTGATCAAATCTGTAATATGCTTGAGAATATGAATAAGATCATTGCATATTTTTTCTAAAACTCAATAACTATGTTTTTTTTAGAGCTTTGAGATAAAATCTTTTAGTTTTCTTTTCAATTATTAAAAGAAAACTTAGAAAAACGTGTGTTTGATAAAGATTAAAGTTTCTTGTTTTTTCTTTTTTTTCTTTTTTTTCTTTTTTTGAATTTTTGAAAAAAGGGTTTTTGTTTTTATTTGTGAATAAATATCACCGACCCAAAGAGGGTTGCCTACGTATCTCATTGTGGAGAGAATCAGGTGTGCGTAGTTCATCCAAATTGGACAGTAAAAATAATCTTTAAGATATTGAAACTTGACTTGACAAATGCATTATTTTTCAATACTTTCTAAACAAATGCATTTTTCATGTAGCACATAAACGGATCTAGGTAGTCAAGCAAGAAAGAGATATTTGTCCTAAACGGACCCAACTCTTGTTTTGGGTTACACTAAGTCAAAATGCAAATTATGCAAATAAGCGGAACCTACTAGGGATAAGCATGTCCATGTTCCCGTTTAACTAGGTTCAAACCTGAAGAGATTAGTGTCTAGATTGGCTTACTCGAGCGGACAACTCGTGCCAGGGAGGGGAAACTTATAGGTAACAGCGCTATTCCGACTTCATTACTGGTCCAACCCCGCCTAACATGTATGACTAAAAATCCTTCACTGGGTGTCAAGACACTTCAGTTTTATCTCAATAGAAAGTAGGATGCATAGCTGCATTCCTGTGACCGTGTGTGAATGAGTTCAATAACTTATAATGGTTGCACAAAATAAAAACAATTTAATACAATTCAACAATATAAAAGCGATAAATGAGCAGCATGTAGCACATTAGGCCATCAAACTCAATATATCCAATAAAATAAAATAATAAAATCAAGTAAAAGTCAATATAACAAAACTCGAATTCTGGTTATTCACCAGCGGAGTCGCCAGAGATGTCACACCCCTTTTTAGCACGGTGCTTAAGATTTTTTCAATTAAAGTGATGTTATTGATTAACGATTATTTTAATTTTTCAGAGTCACCACTTGGAATTGAGTTATGGTTTTCCAAGTCACCTTTTATAAATCCATAATCAAAAGGAAATGACTCTTTATTATGATCTGCGAACTAGAAATTCGGGTAAGGAATTCTGTTGACCGAGAGGAAGTTATAAGGCATCCCTCGAGTCTCGTAATTCTAGCACGGTTACTTTTTATTGACTTATACTTACTTTAAAATATTTCTGGATATATTATTTCAGGTCATAGTTTGCTCGCATGTTTTAATTGTTGAACTTTATTGGGTCTCAACCTAGATGTGTAACGACATTCTTGATCTTGACATTTAGAGACATAAGTGTCTTATTTGCATCACACCTAATAATCTATTTTTCTCTATAAGTCTCTACTTTAAATTAATAAAATTTAATTATATTATTGGACAAAGTGCATCACTGCATCCTTGATTATTTTTTTATGTCTCAAAAAAGATGCGCAACCGCATTCTTAATCGAAACAAATAATTTTAACGTACCTAAAAGTTTGTCTAATGTTAAAAGAAAATACATAGTATTCATAAAGAAAAATCAAATAAAAAAAAATACTAAAATTCTAGGATAAAATTTTGGATCATATTGATATCTTTTTATTTTATATTTTAAAATTTTTATTACTCTTAAAATTAACGTCAAAATTAAGTATACATTTTCTAATCAAACAAAACAATAACGAGTTGTAAAAAAAAACTTATTTTTTGTGTCATAAAATAAAACAACAATAATTTGTTTATTTATTTATTTTTTAGCCTAACTATACCTACTTTATCATTATTATCAAAATCAAGACAAGAACAATATTACGACTCGTTCATTTTTAAGAGATCACAACTAACAAATAAAAATGAATAAATAACTAAATAATCATCGATTAAACCTACATTTATTCATGAGATAGAGATATAACAATTAACAAATTAATCATTTCAATCAAATTCATGAATGAAACATAATATAAGAAAACTTGTCATAAAATTACATCAAATTCCATAAATAAATTAAAGAGATAAGTAAAAGTTAAATACCGTAAAATCTTGATCAAACCTCGATTAGAACACCCACCAAGTTTTTGTAGGTGATTTGTGATGGTATATGTGTTGTGTTTAAATAAAGTAGTAATGAAAAAGGAAAAAAAATATGTGAATGTATTGATGAATTTTTGAAAGAAAAATAGACTAAAAATAAAATGAATTCCTCTTCTTTTTTTCCTGCGTGAATGTTTATGTGTGTGCAGCGTGTTTTTTCCTTTGTTGATGAATGGTTTTTGCTATTTTTTTTATGTTGTCCGTGTGTGTGTGTATTAATATATGAAGTCGTGTGTGTATTGTTTTAGGGGTAGTGTAAGTGTATGTTGCTAATGTGAGTTGGGGAGTGTTGGGGTAATGGAGTGAAATGTGGGTAGAGGTTCAAGGGGTAATGGGTAGGTTGTGGGGTGTTGTGGGGTTGTGGGTGAGAATAATGGTAAGTTTTTTTTTTGTTTTTTAAATTAAATATAATAAATAATATAAAAATATCAGCTAATAAAAATACAATAATAAATGTATAGCTACTCTAAATTATAATTAATAAATAAGGTGAAAATACTTTTTTTTTTGTAACTTTCCATTTCTTTTCTTTTTTTTTAAAACAATAAAACTTACCTTAAAAAATGATTTCATTCTTGTTGATTTCAAATCTTTTAAAATAAACTTAATAAAATAAGATAAAAGTAAAAAATATTTAATTTAAAATTTTAAAATATTTAAACTCTAAAAATGGTGTAAAAATTTAGGTTCAGTCAAAAATTACGTGTCTACAACATCTAGATTTTCCATAAATGTTTTTGATTATTTTTTTATATTAGTTCTTGATTAGTATGGTATCTGGATATGCCGTCAATGATCATGGATCATGTTTTTTAAAACTAATATCATTAGTAGTATGATACTTTTAATATGAAGTTAATGACTATGGGACTTATATAGATATTATGAAAAGATCATGAATGGTGGGTTTTCTCACACATGGATTATGAAGCTACATTATTGTAATGACCGAGATCCGTCGTTATAGAAAAGTCAATGGGAAAAAATATGAGCCGAAAAACTTTTTCGTAGTATTTGGATTTTTCCAACCTAGTCCAGATTTGGACGAAATCAGAGTCATAAAGGTGTATGGAAATCTTGTAATAATCGGGTGAATTATTTATGATTTTGATTGCATGAGTAGATAGATAACTCGTTGAAGAACCCGTACGACTTTTCGGAATTGAATTCGAGCAAGTAGAACTCCCGGAATCGATATTAACGTAAAGGGTATTTTTTTAGCATCGTAGGTTAGAGGTGTGTGTGAAATGGAGATTCTGGAATTCTTTAAATAGCTCACTAGTTCGTGCAAACCACCTTGACGGGGGTTTTTGCCGCTTTGGCGGGGATGCTACAGCGGGGTGAGGGCTGCTGTGGCGGGCTCGACGCGACTTAAGGTCGATAATAAACCCTTAAACGACTTTATTATGCACTTTTTGACTTTTAGATCTAAAGAACGAACCCAGGTGACTCCTACTCGTTTTCCACCATTCTTGAGGCTAAAGGTAAGCTTCTCACTCTCTGAATCCATTTTTCGATGCGTAGAACGTAATAGAATGTGTAAATATTGATGGGGGGTTTTGATATAGATTCTATGGTGGAAACAATCCTAATTTGGATACTTGGGATCATGGGTTTGATCTAGGGTTCATAGAATTGTTAGTAATTCGGGTAATTAGTGATTGTTTATTGTTTCCCATATTATATTGATTGTTTGTAGACCAAAAACAAGTGGAACGAATTCGGAAAGGGAAGGATCAAGTTTCTTAGGGTTTCAAGCTTGTTTTGATGTAGGTGATGGTTGTGATTCTATGATTGTGTGATGTATGTTTGTTATTGCTTCATTATGATACTTGTATGTATTTGAATGTTGCATTATTGATCACACTTGTTGTAAATGAGATAGAGGAATGATGAATGCCATGAATCATGATTTAATTGTATGATCATGAGAATATACTTGTGATTGTGCTGCGTTGAATGGAGCGGTTGCCACGTTTCGGCATAACTAACTTGGATCGGTTGCCACGTTCTGACATAACATTTGGATCGGGTACCACTTTCCGGTATGCTAACTGTTTGGGTTCCATGAGAGGACCAATGATTTGATATAAAATGTGAAGTTGTTCGTTGTTCGTAAATATTGATAATAATGTTATGTTTGATATATGCATGTGATTATATTGTTGTAATGACTTACTCATGTTACACTTAGTGGGATAGCCGCATGATCCTACCAGTACATTGTGGTTGTGTACTGATACTGCACTTGCTCTTATTTTTGTTGAGTACAGGGCATCTTGAAGCGGCTACTGACAGACCTCGCTTAGGAGATCAGTGATCGTTCGAATTCAAGGGTGAGCCACTTTTTTCGGGCTGCCATGAGTTCTCTTTCGTCTATGTCCACCATTTTCGGACTTAGACTTATGTTCTAGTTAGTTGATCAATTCATTATATTGGGGTTGCATCCCTTTTTGTTTAGACTTGTTGAACTTTAGATATTTTGGTACATTGACTTTCAGGTTCTAGGTTACTTCTTGCGCATTGTTACTTGTTAGATCTTTTGTTCAAGTTTATGGGAACTTCAGTTTTTAGCTATTATTTTAGTTTTCGTATACCTAAATGCCTTAGTTTTTAGATTAGTTGCTTGGTTGGGGTTGTAGTAGTGATTCTCCCACTTAAGTGTTAGTGTGGATGACAATCACAATGGTCTGGATCGTGACATCTATGATGTTTCTAGCTTGGATGATAACTTAATGGTATTATTCCATGGATGATGATGATTTCATGCTTGTCACTATTTTTGTGGGATTTTACTTATAACCGAGCGGGATTTTGGTATGAAGGTTTGTGTTTAGCATTTGTGGACCTTTAGTAGCACCCCCTAATTCTCCAAATTATGTGCCACCATAGGATTTTGTCTCTAGTAGATATTAGCTAGTGGATCCAACTTAGCGCAGATTCATGGTCCTTACCTTAGAAAGTAGGACATCTCTTCTCGATATGGGATAGACACTGGATTCCATGTATTAACTCACATGGTCTATGTCAGTTAATGGTAAACATCCCACAATAATAAACTAAGGTTACTTTCAAAGTATCTCACAAAGTATTTTAAATATGTTAAGCTTACATTGTCCATGCTTATGATTTATGTTTTCTAACCCTTTTATCTTATGATTTAGCTTGGTCATTGGATGTCATATAAAGCTCCTTTTAGCATAATTTCATAACTTTTATGCACTGCTATCAGATGCACACTTGTGCCTACATTGTTTCACTAATGTAGGGTCTGACGCTCCTACCTCGCACACTTGTAGCTAGTTGATCTCTCTTGACATTCAAAAATTTGGTGAGTCCTCATGTTCCGAGGACCAAGACAATTTTATGCTTTTCTTTATTTCATTTTTCAAACATCATATGTGGTGTATGGATTATGTCCCAACCACTTCCTTTTGATGTATTATATGGCTTGTTGAGACTATGTTAGACTTTAGCTTTGTCAAACTCTTTTATAGTATGAAAATGATCTTTTAAAATCTGTATTTCTATTATCTTCTATAATGTATGCTAAGCAACTTGTGTAGGACCTGTTGAGGTTCTTTAAGCCACCTAAGGTATACTTTTTGTCATGACAGTATGTGGGAATTCGCCAATGGATTTCATTCATCCATATTGGGTCCAAAAGATTTCTCACTTCTCCAATTCAATTTCATCAAAATTGGATAGACTTTTACTCAATTTTATTATTATTATTATTATTATTATTATTATTATTATTATTATTATTATTATTATCATTATTATTATTATCATTATTGTTATTATCATTATTGTTATTATCATTATTATTATTATGATTATTATCATTATTGTTATTATTATTATTCTTATTATCATTATTGTCATTATTATTATTCTTATTATTATTATTATCATTATTATTATTCTCATTATTATTATTCTCATTATTATTATTATCATTATTATTATTATCATTATTATTATTATCATTATTATTATTATCATTATTATTATCATCATCATCATCATCATCATCATCATCATCATCATTATTATTATTATTATTATTATCATTATTATTATTATCATTATTATTATTATCAT
>JAJOOF010002243.1:0-38400 GCA_029582545.1 Solanum lignicaule | reverse complement strand
TTAGAGAAGAAGCAGTTCACATGTAAGATCTCAATTATAGCAGAAGATGTACCTGCTTAGGTCGTGGGCCGTGGTATTTGACAACCCCAGTCCAAGATGCAACAAAGAAACTGCATATCAGCTCCACCAGAATCCTCTAATAAATTTAATCAAAGCAAGGATGCCAGAAACCTTAGTATGTATAGATACTCTTCAAGAGAACAACAAAAGTGCAACATAAGCAAGTCTAGACCTCTTAAATCATAATAGAGAATTTCCAAACAATAGTGCCAATTTATCTTACTCAGGTGGGCCCAAATTGGATGGGGGTCAAGACACTATCGGGTGCCAGTGGCTGACTCTCAAGTTGATTTGAATATCTGTTGAACACTAATTTGAACATTGTATTTCTTATTAGAATATTCTTGTTTTGATTTGAATACTACGTCTTTTGATTATATATAAGAGTACTGGTTGGTTCGGTTTGTTTCCATCATGATTGCTAAAATTTTAGGGATAGTATCCCATAATACATGGTGCCACTAAATACCGAGAATTAGTTTCTAAATAGGGATAGTTTCTCTGTCACATTTTGTTAGATGATTTTTGTTTCAAGTGTTAACCGGATACTAAGGAAAAAGAAAAAATGGGGGTTTACCTGCTTTGGGGCTCGTTTGACCTTGTAAATGGATCGTTTTGGCCGTCAGGGCCAACTGGCTCCATAGCTAAAGTCTTAACGGACGTCCATGAAAATTTTTGGCAAAAATGATGTCGGAATTACAAATCACCAAAAATGATGGTGAACTATAGCACACGAAAATCGGCAAAATAGGGGGTTTACCTGCTTTGGGGGACGTTTGACCTTGTAAATGGGCCGTTTTGGCCGTCAGGGTCAACTGACTCCATAGCTAAGGTCTTAACGAATGTTCATGAAATTTTTTGGCAAAAATGACGTCCCAATTCTGGATCACCAAAAAAGATGGGGAACTATAGCACACGAAAATCGATAAAATGGAAAATCTACCTGCTTTAGGGCTCGTTTGACTTTGTAAATGGGCCATAATGGCCGTCACAGCCAACTGGCTACCAAACAAAGAAAGAAAATCAGACAGAGAGATACCTCTAGTTTTTTCCTGAACTTATGGTGCCCTTTAAGGAGGAAATGCACCGGGATATAGCAAGAGTGAAATATTATCCATCCTATTGTCAAGACAAGAACTCTGCAATTGCATTAGAAAGAAAGGATGACAAAAGTGAGCTTTCAATGGGAGTGGTGAACAACTATTGCAATATGGAATAAAGAGTTCATCTTCTAGTGCAATTATCTGGGTAACTAAGAAATGAGAAAAACAAAAGAGGGTAAACCTTATGGGAAAAAGAATCCCATATCTATAAAGGAAACAAGTAAATGTTCCAGTTCCAAGGTTCTGGCGGATTCGACTTGAAGCATCGGGTCCTGCAAGAAAAAATGAGAAGGGATATACGTGAAACTGAAAGAGCAAGCTCCAGAATGAGAAAATCCAAAGGAAGTTTTTGGTAATATAAGAATTGGCAATTTATTTATCAGTCACATTGGTTACATAATTGACACGCTATGAGAAAGCAAGCAAATGGGTATATGTAAAGTTTCTCAAACAATAAGGGGAATTGTATGCAGAAGAATTCTCAAAGGTGAATTCGTAAATTTGCAGTCATGGGTGGGTGTAAAAATGAACGTAGGGAATGAAGAGAAACTGACGTCAATAATGGCTGGCACCTGCAGCCTCAGTTAGGGTGGGGGAAATATCAAGCAAATCGCGCCTGGAATAGAAATTAAGCAAGTTGGAAGATGATGACAAGAAGTAAAGAAAAAGGAATTAAGAAGATGGGTTTACAGGCCATGGGGTTCTTGAATGGATTCAGGGCGAAGATTGGGTCCATCCAACTCCAATTCGGAGCTTCAACATTTAACATGTACTAATTTATCTATCAAAATACAAACAATTGTTGAACTTTACTGAGAAAATGAAATAAATAGTCTCTTAACTATATGAGTAGGTCTAAAATGATCCTTTAACTATAAACTTAACGAATTTATTTCTTTAACTATTCAAAAATTTATCAGTTTTGATCCCTTAACTATATACTTATCGGTTTTAGTCCCCTAATTATAAACTTACCGATTTTAATCCTTTAAATATTCAAAAACGTATCAGGTTTGGTCTCTGTCCATTTTTTAAATACAAATAGCTTAGGTTTATATTAACGGAATCCATGTCTCGAGAAATTAAATCTTTTAGCAATTTTTTCTATTGTTTCTCTCTCTCCGCTACTTTTTCTTCAAATTAATCTGATGCGAAGAACCTTAACCTCAACGATTTAAAATAAAATTCACGAGAAAAGAAAATATAAGTCATAATTTTATTCAACGGAGGATAAAATGAAGTATATTATTGCTACTAATGACTTGAATATGCTAAACTTTATTATAAAAAATAAATAAAATTATTACCCGTTAAATCCAAAGTTTGTACTCCAACGACTTCATTGAACGAAATTTGTTTAATTTTTCAGAAATTGAAATTTATAAAATGATAGATTTGTAATTTTTTATTTTTTTTAAATAGATCAATTTTATTATTCTATTCATTTTATTTTACGTAAAGAAATTTAAGTAAATTAAATAAAATCCGCACTAATTAGCATATTCAAGTGCGGATTCAAATCATTAACAACAATTATATGCTTAGTTTTATCCTCATTGAATAAAATTAGGAATTATATCTTCTTTCTTCATTAATTTTATTTTGAATCGTTGACGTTATTGTTCTTTTCATAAGAGTAGTTTGAAGAAAAAAGAGCGGGGATAGAAAAACAACTTAAAAAATGGGTTAGATATTTAATTTTACGAAGATTTTTGTTAATATAAACCTAAGCTATTTGTATTTAAAAAATGGACAAAGACCAAATTTGATAAGTTTTTGAATACTTAAAGGACTAAAATTGGTAAGTGTATAGTTAAGGGACTAAAATCGATAGACCAAAGTTGATAAGTTTTTAAATAATTAAAGGACTAAATCCGTTAAATGTATAATTAAGGGATCATTTTAGACCTACTACTATAATTAAGGTACTATTTATGTCATTTTCTCAATCTTTATATATATCCAGGAGGATTTCGCTCACTAGTTTTTCTCACGCAATCCAAACCCTTGACGACACGTGTCATATGTCTTTTAGGCCTCTCCCACCTTTTCTTTTTTATATATAGATAGATGTTTGATAACTTTCCCAACAATTAAGGTATTTTCGAAAACTAAACCATAAGCCAAATTAAAATGAAACCTTTAGTATATATTTTGAAAGAAATAGTCGGGATTACCGAATATCTATTTTATTAAGAACATAACTAATTAACTAAATCTATAAGCTTTTAAATTAGATGATTAAATATATATATACTCGTAATATATAATTCTATGGGGAAAAAAAGATATATACATCAAATGAGAATAGAAAATAAGAGATGGAACTCTGATTATATTTTCATAGAAGAACCAGATCATATAACTCAATACTTTTCCGTGCTCTTATTTCTCATAGTCAATTCTCAAAGCAATAGAAACCTCCAAAATAAAATAAAAAATGTTGTGCAGATCCATTTTGTTATCTCTTTTATTTGTTAGCGTGTTTATCGACATTCATAGTGTAGGGTGTCTCGCCCCGAGGCGAATCCCAAAATGACAAACACAATCACAAGATTGGGCATGGAGAATTTACCTTTCCACACTTGTATTTTTATCTTTTTTATTTCCTCCCCTGACCTGCTAAGCCTTTTTTATCCCTTGATAGCTAGTTTGAACATACATAGCCCGTTTGGATTGACTTAAAAATTGGTCAATTGAATTGACTTAAAAGTTGGTCAAACCTATTTTTAAGTCATTTTTTGACTTCCGAAGTGTTTGACAAATATAAAAAATGACTTAAAATAAGTCAGAAATGAAAAGTAGGTCTCCCCCTAGTTTTTTACTTTTTTATTTTTTTACTTAAAAGTCATTTCAATTTAACTTTTTATTTTTGACTTAAAAGCTACTTTTTTTAAAGTTAATTCAAGCGGGCTCACAATCTTAGTGTGATTATCATTCGAACAACTCCTTATTTTCTTGTTTTGTTTTTAATTGTCCATTGGTTGTTGTAGTGGATTATTGCCTAAATTGGAATACTACAATGAGAGTTGAATATATATATGGGCTCAAGTGGAGTGGACTTTAAACTTTTTAGATTAACGTGGCCTGGCCCACTGTAGAACTCATCTTGTTGTTGGAGGATCCAAAAAACCTATACATGTTTCTAGACTTTCTTCTAATGAAAGATCATGTCATGGATATGGATTTTTTTAAAGATCATCAAGCTTTTGAAAAATTATTTGTTTTAATTTTAGGAAAAATTGAAAGTATTTTTGAATTGTAGCATAAGTTAGTTTTTAAGATAGTTGCATTGGCAAAACACAAATCATTGTTTTAATCACACTATTCTTTATAACATTGATTTTCATAATAAGCAAATTTTAGATGTTGGACCAAATAAGTTACTATTAATCAAAACAATTGAGAGACACAAAAAATAATTAATGGATTGTTTGAAGTTTGAAGTGCACAACAATCAACATGGTGTTTAAGTAAAATCATATATATATATATTCACGTGATGTTTGTTGTTTCTGTTTCTGCATGTTGTCTTTGGGGAATTTATTATAAAACTGTCCGTTACTACGTACTAGCTAATTCAAATAAGTAGTATATTTTTGGATGAATAAGTTAAAACAAACAAAATGAGTCAGTCAGTCGCCACATTTTTTCACCTACAACCCATATATTTTAACCTTGTGTTTGAGTGAATCTCAAAGAATCCAGAGACAGAGACAGAGGCTCCTCGTTTAAATATGAATAATTAACCAATAAAAATATTACACCAAATATTTCAATAGGCCGACTTTGTCTTGGCCTATGGGTTAATGAGGCTAATTCTGTTAGAATTAAATAACATGTTTGAAGAATTTTATTTGAGATTCAGATTCAAAGTTTTTTTGTTTCAGCAACACACCATTAAGAGTATTCTTACCCTTTATATTTAGCTTCCTTTTCATTTCAACTTATTTAGCATCAAAACCCATCGATTAATTGTTTGTCATACGCATCATCAATAGACTACTTATGGCCATCAAAGCCAATTAATTAATTACTTAGTATGATTTTTCTATTTATAAGTAAACACTCGATAGTTGATACAAAATTTTCTATAAAATTCACTCCATTAATACTCCTTTTGTCCCTAATTATTTGTCCACTTTTTCTTTTTTAGTTGTCCCTAATTACTTATTTATTTTGACAAATCAAGAAAGGACAAATTATTTTTACCTATTAATTAATTCATTCACTTCATAATTAATAGGGGTAAAATGGTAAACTTACTACATCAATCATTGTTTTCCTAATAGGTGTGCCAATTCAAAAGTGAACAAGTAATTAGGGATACCTTCAGTGATGGTAAATATAACAAATTGTAACTAGGTAATTAATTCATCATCACAATAAATTGTTCTTCCCTTGAACAATCAATCACCTTCTCCATACTGTTGACTTTTGTAGGAATCAATGACTCAATAATACTACACTACTCCTCAACTTTTTGACTAAGAAATAAATACTACTCTTTCCGTTCCTTTTTAGTTGTCATAATTTCCTTTTTTAGAATCAAACCATAAAAATTTTGACTAATATTTTATGAAGTACTCCCTCTGTCCCTAATTACTGGTACATTTTGACAAATCAAGAAAAGACAATTTCTTTTACCTATTATACCCTCAATTAATTACTTTGAAAAAGATAGAACTTCTTAAAAATCTTAAGTTTTTAATCCATCAACTTCATAATTAATAGGGTGTAAAACGGAAGGAGTACCTGATATTTTCTATAGGTATCAATATATATAAATTAAGTTGTAGTTGGTTACATTTGTTCCTCTCCTTTTTTCCAGCAATTGTGAATGGATACATGAGAGAAATTCAACAAATTATATTCATTATACCAAATGTAAATATTTTAAAGGGAAATCTAACATGTTCAGTTGTACTATAATATTGTCAGACTAAAACAATGATTTCCCACAAAAGAACAGCTCAACCCCTGCATTGTACAAGACAAGTTGATTAATATCTTAATGTGTTTTTGACAAAGTTGAATCTCAGATTACGACTACTACTTAATTAGCCAATCCTAATATACATGCATCATCATTGCAGATGTGGTTTTAAGTTGTTTATGTGGGGCTGCATAATTAGGTGCAACCTAGCTAATATCTTAATCATTACTTAATTAGCAAACACCTTCCCATCTTAAATTTTTCTCAAGCACCTAATCCAATCTATTTTTATATTTACTGGCCGGGTGTATTCAAGATTTCAAGAGGACGGATGCATTATTATAAAAGGTGAATCTTGGATATAAATTTGATCTCTTTGATTTGTAAGATCTCATCACTGAACCTGTTAAACTTTTTAGCTCACATTATATGGTATTTTGAGTGTGGATTCACACATCTATATGTAAATATATATATTTTTTTAAAAGGATAAAACTACTAATACATGATCTCAAAAGGTGAGAATGAGTTCACGTGAACCCATAGAGCAGCCCCCTAGGTTCTCCCCTGACTCCCTTTGTTTCATTTTACTTGACTCATGTTGATTTAACACTCCTCTTAAGAAAATATTTATTAAAGGTTTATTTTACTAAATTAACCTTATTAATTATGTTTTGAAAATTTGAATTTGACTACTAATAGTTTATGTAATGATAATATAATATGGAAGAAAAATAATAATTTTGTCTTGATTTACAATGTAAAAAAATATATTTAATATAAGGATCAAATAAAATGAAAGTGAGGTTGGCATGATTTTGGTTGTTGAACGCTTCCATTGGCGTTACCAAATTGGGTTGTTTTGACTTTTGACCATCTTCTTGACTCTGAAATTGATGAACGGAAATGTCTGGTCCAGGCAGGCCACTCAGAGATCGTGCCAACCATATTTTCTAAAATAAATGCAAATAAACAATTGAAAGCAGTTTGAGTTATACAAAACATATTCTGTTACAACTCGGAATAAACAATTGCTTCTATTTTTGTCCCACAAACTTAACCAAACCAAAAACTAGTAACTCATGATATCTTTAAATTTGTATAGTCACATTACATTGAATGTCAAAAATCAAATTAATTATGTATGGGATTCGCAATATAAATCATCATCCATCTATTTATTTCACATTCAACTTCATTTCATTCTATGACAATTAAGCTTAATTTGTATATTCTATATTCTTGTGCAAGTGGCTAACTATATAAGGGCCCGGTTCAAGCCTAAAGAGGTGGCTTTAGGCCTCAAAAAAATAAAATCTCAAAATATTTGTTGTCAATATTTTATCAATTATATATGGACATATTTTTGTATCTATTTCATTTTTGTTATTAAATATTATTATTTTTTAAATATTTAGATGACATATAATTAATAGGGCTATATGAGTGATATAGTAAAATTATCTCTCTATTTATTATTTGTTAAGAAATATGCCAAGTTAAACATAGATAAATAAAAATGAACTAGGAGTAAAATTTACATTTTGGATAAAATGAGGCAAGAGAAAGTGAGATTAGGTATATTTTACTAACTAATTAATTAACATTTGAATAGTTCAAATGATTAAATAAAAATAAATACAGTATCATTAAAATCACAATTTAGACTTTAGACTCGTTCCGTTCGTTATGTTGTAGAAATCATTATCATTTTTGAGAAAGTCAAATAATTTTTAAAAATTGTAAGTTGATACATAAAAAAAAGATCATTTGAACTTGCTAAATCAAATCTCGATATTTATTTTTAAGCAAAAAGAAAGAAGTATTTTTAATCCAATAACTACTAAATATGTAGATTTTATCTCGTAAAGATAAAATATCAATACGTGAGTTTTACGTTAAAACTAGGTGTGTCACATACTATCACATTTCATCAAAAATACTTCTCCATTCATTTTTATTTCTTCATAAACTTAGTTAGCACACCTTTTTAAAAATAATAAATAAAGTATATATTTTTACTATGATCTCTATTAGTCGATGCATAAGTTTGACAGATTTGAAAGATGATTTAGAATGAGTAATTATTATTAAGAGTAAAATAGAAAGAAAAAAAATCTTTTTATTGATTTATTAAAGTGGACAAGTATAAGTGTAAAATCTATTATTAATATTGGATAAATAAATAAATAAAAAATCTATTTTTGATACATGGTAAGTAAAAATTAATGGAAGACGTACTCTTTTCGTTTCATATTACTTGACCCATGTTGACTTGATACAATTTTTAAGAAATTTATAATTTGAGGTGTATATTATTTACTAAGCTAATCTTATCAATGATATTTCGAAACTCTAAATCTTACTACTAATTTTACATAGTTATTTAATACTAAGAATAATATGAGAAAGAGTTATAAATTCTTTTAATTTGCTAAAATGGACCACTAAACTGAAATATCTATTTTTATTAAGGAACCAAGTTAATTTTAATTGGTTTGTCTTACTTCCATTATTCTTTTTAATAACTTTTTAATTCTAATTTTCCAGTTACATATTTAATACTATCTTAAAAGTTTAAAAACATTAAGATATATATTTAATTTAAAATTATACATATGGAATGAGAATTGAAAATGAAAGTATAAAAATAGAAATGGAAACAAAACTAGAAAAGAGCACAGAAACTTTTGGTAAACAGGCGTAGCTGGGGCAAAACATATACTATTGTTTGTCGTTTTCACTCCGCAAACCCCAAAAAAGACGTAACACCTGCTTGCACACGAAAATTCCTCTTTCATTATATTTAAGAGTTCGTAATATCTAGGAAGCAATCAATCTACATTTATCTTTTATTCATAATTCATAATAGGAAAAACTCTCCTAAATTCTGTGCGGAGAATTAGGCTTAGCGAAACCAACCTAAATCCTTGTGTTATTAGTAAACCAGTTTTCTCTACCAACTTCCTTCTACTCAACCTAAAGCAGGATTTATATATACTAAAACCAAACCATTTGTTGAAGATTACTTGCTATACAAACATGAAGAAGAGAAAACATGAGACGTTGTTTCTTGGCATTCTCCATACTCTGCTTTTCAGAAGAAGAAAACGCCCCATTCACCGCTTCCTTACTCTTGCCTCTGCTTTATTTGGTGCTATTCTTTTCTTTATTCTGTTTTTCTCTCCTCCCATCCACCAACATCACCTTATCAATCCCATCTCGGTATGTATTCATCCATTACATCATTTTCGTTCTTTGTTTTTATTTGTTCTGATTTTGTTATTTCATTTAGTTCATTAACGGGACGGGGTTTCACATGAACCTGCAACAACAACATGTCTTTCGTGTTCCGGTGAGCTCTACTCCTGTTTTGACTGTTTCCACCTACCTATACGTAAGATGTTTTTTTTTTTTTTTTAAAAAAATAACTCCTGATTTTGAATGTGTAGATGGGTGGAGGAAGTTTAAGCGGAGACGTATGGATTTCGAAGCAATCGAAATTCTATCATGGCTGCAGTGATTCCAGCAATAATTTTCCAAGTGGGTGCATTTTGTTTTACCCCTTTTTCTAATTTTTGTTTTCTTCTCTACTGTATATTCGTCTGATCTCTGGCGCTGTAACATTTGCAGCTGCAGAGGTGAATACTCATCCCAATAGGTACTTGATGATTGCAACTAGTGGAGGCTTGAATCAACAGAGAACAGGGGTAAATATATTCTTTTACCCTAATTCTAGAGCCGAGAGTCTATTGAAAACAACCTCTGCCCACCCACTAGTGGTATGTTGCCAAGTTTTCCATCAACAACATGGAGAGATGCCATAAAGAGCTATACTTGACTATGTGTTTGAATGTGTTGTTCCTTGGAGGATTTAAATTCTAAGTCACGCCCCACTGCATTTAAGATTTAATAAAAAATACTTTTTGAGGAGCAATTTTGGAAAAGACACAAGTAGTGCAGATTTGGATAAGACACAAGTAGTGCAGATTTGAAAAGATACAAGTCTGAATGACATCTTCCCTCATTTAAATTGGGTGGTTAGCAATTGTTGACATTGGTACAGTGAAAAAGCAATTTGAATATTTTAGCTTCTGTTTTCTAAATATGAACAAGAAAATTTTCACTTGGAAATTGAAATTCTGATTCTGGTCCATCCATACACCAGCAAAATATTACTACTATTAATGTTACCTGTGACATGCAACTGCATATGGATTGCAAGTTGTAGCTTGTGAATTAATAGTCTACTCTAGTCTGCTCCCTGAACCCAATTTAGCCTTTACCATTACTTAGTTTACCTTGTTTGAATCTTCTTCCTTTGACCTGGCAGAAACTTGTTCTACTTTTTTATTTGTAATGGTGTATGTAGTTTTCTGTTGACACTGTCTTGTCAACTGTGCAATCATGAATCAGCAAGTCCATTTCTAGACACCGTAAGAGTTTCTATTAAATCTGAGATACTACAAGCAGATTATTTTGCCTTATTATTTGCAGTTATATTTTAAAAGATTGCTAAATCAAATTTGAGTTCAAATCATTTTCTTGCTGGATGCAGATTGTAGATGCAGTTGTTGCAGCTCATATTTTGAATGCCATCCTAGTTGTTCCAAAACTCGACCAGAAATCCTACTGGAAAGATTCAAGGTTTTATTTGGAATAATTTGTGCACAAAGGCATTTTATGAGCTATTTTTTTGTTTGTTAGAGTGTACTACAATTCATGAACGTAATCATTCCTTTTTTACGTGCAGTAACTTCTCTGAGATTTTTGATGTCGACTGGTTTATCTCACGAATCTCGAAAGATGTCAAAATTATTAGGGATCTTCCAAGAATAGGAGATAAAATCATAACTCCATATACAACACGCGTTCCAAGGAAGTGCAATGCCAAGTGTTATCAAACTCGCATCCTGCCTATTTTAAAGAAAAAGCACGTAAGTCCTTTACAAAATAATGGGACATGTTTGCCTTTTCCAGTGCATCAAAACATGATATCATCCCACGACATGGAACTTTGTGTACATCACATGATTCGTGGTCCTTAGTATTCTGTTACTCTTGTTGCATTGTACATGTATGTGGCAACTCGTGCTGAAATGTAGTATTTTTCCCATCCATATTACCCTAATGCACAACCAAGTCATAGTATTGTAAAATTTGAAAGTTCAAGGTACAGAAAGTTAGACACAAATTTACTTATCCATACAACACAAGCTCCACCTTGTTTTTAGGAAAAAAGTGTAAGTCAAGCATATCTTCTTGACAATATCTGTGTTGTTGAATACGCAACCTGTTGGGTGGGGTGGTGAGGGGATTCAACGTCGTAATGTACAGAGTGTCTGTGTAGTTTATTGCACATTTCTTGTGTGAGGTTTTCCTACTGGCCCTTAAAGTATATCTAGATTAACTAGTTTGTTTTTGGATGTAGATTCTCATTTTGTTTACTCTATGCTTTGTTCTGATGCAGGCCGTTCAGCTAACAAAATTTGACTATAGGCTTTCCAATCGATTGACTACAGATATGCAGAAGCTGAGATGCAGAGTCAATTATCATGCATTGAAGTTTACTGATCCCATAACTGAAATGGGCAGAAAATTGGTTGAAAGGATAAGAATGAAAAGCAAGCACTTTGTTGCCTTGCACCTGAGGTAATTTATTACTAACATTTATGTACAAAAGATGTTTTACACAAATGTTCTTTCTTGTTCATGAATGTGTTTTTCGAAAGAATCTCTTTTTTCCCCAATAATGCAAGCTGCTTTGTTGAAATATAGAAGGCAAAAGCGCTAACCTTTTGGGCGTTATATTGCTGATCTGATAAAATGGTTATTTATGTGTGTTCCAGTGTTTTTTTCAGATTCAGTGACATTCCTTTAGAATTTGAATGTTGATCTTGTCATTGTAGATTGTATACTTCTCTAAGTCAATATTCTACAACTGGAACATGCTTGCTGAAACTTGTTTACCATGTTCTAGGTTTGAACCAGATATGCTTGCATTCTCTGGATGCTATTACGGTGGAGGAGACAAGGAAAGGAAAGAACTAGGTAAAATACGAAAGAGGTGGAAGACATTGCATGTGAGTCACTACCTATTTTAGTAACTATTAGTCCATACATTGCCCCAACTTATAGTTTATATGGTATTACTTCTTTGGCATTACTTGCAGGCAAGAAACCCGGATAAGGAACGAAGGAACGGAAAATGCCCTCTCACTCCTGAGGAAATTGGCCTTATGCTTAGAGCACTTGGTTTCGGTAATGATGTTCATATTTATGTGGCATCTGGAGAAATTTATGGTGGAGAGGAGACATTGGCTCCTCTCAAGGCTCTATTTCCAAATTTTTATTCCAAAGATACAATTGCCAGCAAGGAGGAATTGGCACCATTCTCTTCCTTTTCTTCTCGGATGGCTGCATTAGACTTCATGGTTTGTGATGAGAGCGATGTTTTTGTATCCAATAACAATGGTAATATGGCAAGAATGCTCGCTGGAAGAAGGTAAGCTGCTTGATGTTTTTGACCTGAATCAGTTTAGCTGACTTCACAAAAAAGTTCAAACAATTTTCCGTCTTAGGAAATAATTTCGACGAAATGATACTCCTACAAATGCCATATTCTTTACTCAAATACCATGTTACGTTATTTATTAGTCTGTTACTCCAGGAAAGGGTAAACTTTTTTAAAATCCTTTCCGTGTTTCAGGAGATATTTTGATCACAAGCCAACTATCCGCCCAAATGCGAAGAAGCTTAATAATTTGCTCCTTCATCGAAATAACATGACATGGGAAGAGTTTGCCTCACAAATTCGAACGTCTCAAATAGGTTTCATGGGCGAGCCAATGGAGGTGAAGCCAGGCAGGGGAGAGTTTCATGAAAACCCAACAGCATGCATTTGTGCAGATTCTGAAATGGATACCGGTGCTGCTACTATTAGTGCTAGGAGAGATATGGGTGAAGTAACTGATGGTCAGGTAGGTGAAGAAGAGCAAGAATGGTCTGATACAGAATATACGGAGAATGAACTTGAAATTCAATGAAGAGGGCTACTGAAAGACATGATGCAGATTCTGGCTGATTTTATAAAACAGAAGAGTCAGAAATAGAAGATGGTTTTCTTGGATTAAAGAGAAGTTGCAGATGGGGGGAGGTCCTCATTTTGAGTACTAGCTTCCATTCATTGATAATAAGATAAGGGTTTGGAGCAAACAATTGTACATAAAGCCAGGTGCAAACTAAGAGCTTGGTTCTCCAGTTTTGCTAGTCAATGGTGCTGTTTTAGGCAAGAGAATCACTGAAGTCAGATGCATTTAAATACGGAGAGAGCAGGATGAGCTGAAACAAGTAAACAACGTTATACTGCATTGAAGACCGATTACTCCTCCAAAGGAGTGGGTAATGCTCAATATATAAGAAGACCGTGGTGTTGGCGATGCATGTTTATAAGTTGTTTTTAAAGAAACGTGTGTATAAGTACTCAGCTTTTGCCCTGCACTTCTTTCGACTGAATCAGTTATTGGTAGTTAGACTCTATATATCAACTGCTTAATATACTAATCAGTTGAAGCTTTTAGTGCCAGCAGTTAATTTTTCTCTTCTAGCTGCTACACCTTTTTTGAAGAAAAGCACCTTTAAAATTCTATAGTTGTAGTAACAAAAGAAATTGATGTCCAACTTGAGATCACAGAAAATTACAAGATTCTGACTCTCCTATTCAGATCATTTCTTCCTCCTTTTTGAAATTAAGCGCGTACGTTTTATGCTTTCGAAAGCCTAAACTTTGCCATTGGGAAACCAACCTCATATACCCTTCAACTTTGTCATTTAGAATTCATATAATCCTCGTTATGAAAGTGGTTCAGATATACCCTCATTGTTATGCAAATAATTCACATATACCCCTATCGTTACAAAAGGAGCTCATATATACCCTTTATCTAACGGAAGTGAAAAAAATAGTTTTAAATTTAAATTTTTGACTTTTAATTCAAAAAAATTCATGTAGGGGTATATTTGATCCTTCTAGCAAAGTTCAAGGTATATTTTAATTTTTTTCATACATAAATTGTGTTTTGACTTCTTTGATTATTATTATTTGAGTCTGTTATTCTTATTTTATTTTTTCTTTCATTCTTTAGTATAAACAAAAAAAATTAAAGCTAATTTTTTGTGGCTAATTATAATTTAAAACTACTTTTTTCGGCTATATTGTAATTTAGTTTTTGTATTTCTAAAAAAAAATTAGGGCATCTATAATAAATTTTACAAGAAAATTAGTGAAACATAAATAAGTTTGACCATCAAAATAATAACTTTAAATTATTCGTTGAAACAAAAAAGTAAAAAAAAAATAGGTGTGAGGAGGATCAAATATTCCCCATATGAATTATATTTTTTTAATAAAAAATAAATTAAAATTATATTTTTTACTTCCTTAAAAGAAAATGATATATTTGAGTCATTTGTATAACAATAAGAAGAGTAATTTCCCTAGATAGTCACCTATGTTTGGAAAATTACCTAGGAATATCACTTATGTTTGTTTTAGGACTACAATATCACTCAACTTTGTCTATTTTCCTCAAAATATACTTGACATAAAAAATACATTATCTCTCTCCTACTATGATGTTGTGTCACATTTTTTAATCTATTAATAATATTTTTTTAATTCTTAAAATGACAGCTTGTTTAATGTATCTATATGAGAGCATTAATCCATTCTCTATGAAATCTAGTTACTTCAATTTTATAGCGAAATGTTTTATCCTATGTTTCATTTATGAGTATTTGTCGTTATATCCATACAAAAATTTAGTCTTGATGTCGAGGAAAAAATTAAACTCGTTCCTTGAAGCTGATGAAGAAGACAATAAATTTAGTTGGATATTTAGAGATAAACTAGATATTAGGAACATTGATTTTTTACACAAACTATAAATATCAAAGGTTTCTTGTTTATGGTAAAAAAAGATTTTTACACAAACTATAAACATTTGTTCAAAGCTTAGGCAGAATCAAACAATAGAAATATCTGATTAAAAAACAAGCAAGCAAAAAACCTCTAAATTTTAAGAAAATTACTCCAATATCATGTTAAGTATTCAAATTATTTCACAATTTACACTTCAAAAATAAAAGAATTAGAAGAAAACTTGGATTTTACCTCGTGACAATTTCTTTGGTCGACATCAAAGGTATACAACGGCTCAGGAGACAGTTCCTTATGTAAATTCGTTAATTTATTCCATGAAGAACCGGAGGAAGCCACATATTTTCTTGAAGAATCGGAGGAGCTCATATTACAGTTCCTTATGTAATTTTTTTTACTGCGTATATAATAATGACCGTCCTGGTCATTTCTATGTGTTTCCTTCTGTGTGTCATTTAGAGTGTTCCTATAGCGACCCCAAATCATTTATGACTTGCTGGGACTGACAGTTCGGTCACCTGATCGTTCGTTTGGTTATTGTGCGAGTTTTAGTGTTTTTGGAGCTTATGAACCTTGAACGATTCTTTTCAATCAAAAGTTCAAGAAGATGACATTTGAATCCAATTCTGACGATTCCATCAGCTCCAGAAGGGTCATTTTAGGCTAGTAGAATGGTCGGCATGGCTCCCGAGGTTTTCAGTGTGAGTCGGTGCGATAAGGTGTTTTAACTTTAAGTTTAAGCCTAAGTTTGACTTTAGTCAACATTCTGAGTAAACGCGCTCGGATGAGAATTCCGTCAGTGTTTAAGCCTAAGTTTGACTTTAGTCAACATTCTAAGTAAACACGCTCGGATGAGAATTCCGTCAGCGCGGTTTGCTCCGGAATGTCGAGTTTGGTCTAGATTGACCCTTCGTTCGTGTCCCGAGGTTTCCGATATATTTCTGAGCCCTTTTGTGGTTTTTGACTTAAAGTGGCGATTAGGTGTGAGACCCACTTTTTGTCAAGATGACCTCGTATGGAAATTTCGACTGTGTCATTGAGTAAAAAATATCAAATTTGGTATGGTTGTATATCGCGTCTACGTGCACGGGGTTCCGAACGAGTTCGGAGCACCCGTCGTAGTTTTTAAGTTTTCGAAAAATAGGCTGAAATATGGTGTATTTAGTGCAAAAAATCAACACCCTTTTCCAAACTTAAAAACCTCATATCTCCCTCATCTCTCAACCGAATTAGGCGATTCGAAGTGCGGGAGCTTCATATTTTTGGTGGCTTCGCTGTAGAGTGTTTGAAAGTTGTCAGGTGCACGTCGTTCGAGGTAAATTTGGTTATAAACCTGACTGTTAGGCCCTTTTTCGAGTTTTTATTTTTGGCCTCTTTGTTTTGGGGATATCTCACTCATTTTAGCTCGGTTTTGGGTGATTCGAAGTTCCACGTGTTGGGAATTATCGTGGCTACGTCGTGGAGTGTTCAAGGAGTGATGGGCACCATTCAATTCTTGTAAATTCCGAGTTTAGACTGCTGCATGTTTTCTTTTAGGTTGATTAATGTGTGGTTTACTTGCATGTTGGGTTTTGCTGCGTTTTGAGCCTCAAATTGTGTTCCATTTTGGAACACAAGTTCGGGGTACTATTTTGGGTCTCTTGACGGAGTCAAATTCGGACTGTTTAGTGCGGGTCCCACGATTTCCGTTTTGACTCCAAAATTGATTCGTCTCCGTTTGTTGTGATTTTGGTGTCTAAACGACCGTACTAACGTTGTGATCCTACATTTGATAGAATGACAACGTTTAAAGGTCGTTCGGGAAGGAAAAGCTCCAGCAAAGTGATTTGGAGCCCGCGCGGTCGGCCTGAAAGTAGGCTACGACTTCCTTTCTATTAGATTGGGATTAATTGTGTAAAAGCATGTCGATTGGAGTGAATTGAGGGTAGGTACCAGTTTCCTACTTTACTTTGATTAGATACCTTATGTTAGGATCGATTGGCCATATTTCGGATGTAGTACCATGCTAATCGGTTTAGTAGAGTTGCATGTTTTTGTGCTAAATGCTATTGTATGCTATGTGTTGTATGTTTTGTTCATCCTTAATCGTAAACATGCTGTCCTTAGTCTAGGTTAGGCTAGCATTGCCTTAGACTTATGACCCGTGTGGGCTGGATAGCCTTGACTTTCTGTCAACGTCGTTCGGATGACTTAGCTCCTTGTAGACTGGAGTAGCAGATTTGAGGTTAGGCGCTATAGTTGCTTGCTGCACTTCTGTATCTTCTCCCTCTAATTCTACGGTTCCGACGTGTTCTCGAAGGTTCAGTGCATCACTAGAGGCATGGGATTGAGATAGTATAGGCTTGAAGCCTTTTCTGTGATTTTTTGGAGTGGACAACGTTCCACGATGGCTGTTGCTGGATCGGATCCTATGGGAGATATCATCATCCCTGGGGTCGTTCTTTCTAGCTGGGCTGGAAGCGTATCACTGGCTGAGTAGACTCGGTGATTTCGACGATCACCCCCAGGCCTCTCTTTCTAGCTAGGTTGGGAGTGTGCTATTGGCTGGGTGTCCCCGGGTCGCTCTTTCTAGCTGGGCTGGGAGCTGACTGCATGGTAGGACGACTCGCGATATCTACCTCACCCACGGATCCCTCTTTCTAGTTGGGCTGGGAGTGGACTGTTTGGTTGGGTGCCCCCTGGGGTCACTCTTTCTAGCTGGGCTGGGAGTGCACTGATGGTTGGGTGGAGTCTGATGGATTATCTTGGTTACTTTGGACTGGAGCTAGATTTTCTTCTTTCTCAATAGACTTAGCTATTCTGTGTACCTGTCGAGCTTATGGGGGTCAGTTCAGGTTTTATTTAAACTTGCGCACGAGTGTACCTTCTAGGCTTTTGGGGGTCCAGTTAGGTTTAGTTTAGTTGTACTTAGTTTATTTCTGGTATGCTCGTGTGCTTTCTTGTCATATCACCTTTGACCTCTCTGTGTCTAGATTCTATAATTTCTTATTGTTTTTACCCCTTTTGCTCAGTCGGCCTTTGATGCCTACTGAGTACATGTTGTTTTGGTACTCATGGTACACTCTGCATGTATTTCGTGATGCAGGTCCCAGTACAAGTTACCAGCGGTGATTAGTTCCAGCCTTTTTTTGCTGCTGTGATTCGGAGACGAGGGTGAGCACTTGACGTTTTGGGTTTGTCATGTCTCCTTCTTTTGTTTTAGCTAGTCTTTTTGCTTTTGAGACACACTTTGTTACGGTCCAATTTTGGGACTTGTACTCTTTATTAGACAGCTTTGTACTAGTGACTTCCAGGTTCTGAGAGGGATTTCTATATATATTTATTTTGGTTTGTTTCCGCCTTGTTGTCCTTATTTAAATTATTATTTTCGCTAGTTTCTACCCTTACGCTCATTACTTGATGTTCTGGGTTACGGATTGGCTTACCTACTGGTGGGGTATAGTAGGTGTCATCATGACTCGAGAAATTGGGTCGTGACATATAATATATGGGTTGTCTAAATTTTTAAAAAAAAATGTTAATAATAATTAAAAAAATGAATAATTTGACATGGCATCCTAGTAGGAGAGGGATAATGTATTTATTTTGTCAAATATATTTTGAGAAAAATATGTAAAGTTTGGTGATATTATAATCCTAAAACATACATAAGTGATATTCTTAGGTAATTTTCCAAACATGAGTGACTATCTAGAAAAATTACTCCAATACGATATATATATATATATATGAACAACTTTTATCTAAATGGTAAAATTGAAGGATATATGTCTGACTTTTTTCCCTATAATAGTAAAAAGAAAAATGTGTTGCGTCGGAGTGACTTTAAAGTTTAAAGCGGGGAAAGCTGATGTGTAAAGCGGGTAACCAACCATAGCCTCTTGGCGATCAATGAATAAGATAGTCGACGTGGCCTCTTCTTCCCCAATCTATACTATACTTATACTATACACTTGTCCCATCTTCCTTTCTCACTCTCTAATGGCCTCCACCCTCTACGCCCACCTTTCTACCCCTACTCTTCCCTCTCGCAAGCTATCTTCCTTGTCATGCCCAACCATGTTCCATTCGGCACTTTCCTTTTCCATCGGCACTACTAAAGGTAACTACACTCTTTTGGCCTGTCAACTAAATTTTATTATCTTGCCCATTAATCATTAACTCTACTAAAGGTAATTGGAGTCTTATGGGGTATTAGAAAAACATGATTCCAGCATTACCCACTAATTTTCTTGGGTAAATTTTGGTTTCCTTTCCCCTACCCACTATACCATTGAAACTGATTGGAGTTTTGTTGGGTATTACGAAAGAATGATTCCAACAATACCCATTAATTTTCTTTCTTTCAAATTTTGGTCACGTAGGCAAACATTGTTCCGTACTTAAGGTGCTGTGCAATGCTCAGAGTGCTCCGGCGGCAGTGAATTTAGCTCCGGGAACACCTGTGAGGCCGACTAGTATACTAGTTGTGGGGGCGACGGGCACCTTGGGAAGGCAGGTAGTGAGGAGAGCACTGGACGAGGGCTACGACGTCAGATGTCTTGTAAGGCCTAGGCCTGCTCCTGCCGATTTTCTTCGTGATTGGGGCGCCACTGTTGTCAATGTAAGTAGGAATAAAATTTTATTGGATTCAACATTTATACTAATCTCCTTCAGTTTGTTTTGACTTTATGAGTTAAGAAATTACCCTCTGACCCTATGTTTTGTCTGCCCCCGGCCTTGGCTAATTGTAAACTTTGAGCTTGTTCTTTCTTTTATATATTTGTGAAAATTATCAAGTTGAATTCATCTCTGCACAGGCAGATTTAAGCAAACCTGAAACAATTCCAGCAACACTGGTTGGAGTCCATACAATTATTGATTGTGCTACTGGACGCCCTGAGGAGCCTATAAAAACTGTAAGCATCCATACTGATAAAAAGGGGTGAACAATTGCTTCACACTCTACTTAAGGAGTTTAGGTTCTTGTTGGAATGAAAATGATTTGATTATTTAACTGTCTTGATTCTTTTATTTACGTTATTGTTGTAGTGGCTTGTCAAGCTTATTTACTTTATCCATTCATTTTAGGTAGATTGGGAAGGAAAAGTTGCTCTTATACAATGTGCAAAAGCCATGGGCATTCAAAAATTTATATTTTTCTCGATTCACAACTGCGACAAGCATCCTGAAGTTCCTCTGATGGAGATCAAACACTGTACAGAGAAGTTTCTCCGCGATTCAGGCCTGAACCACGTTGTAATTCGGTTATGTGGCTTCATGCAGGTATCATCCTCAAATAATTTTATTTGGTGTGGAGAAAGTATGCCTTGTATACGTACATTTTAACCACAATGCTGAAACAAAAATCATATCTGAAAACTCTTGAAAGGTATTGCAATAAGTTAGATTCATAATATTTTGGTAAACCTATTGAAAGGTATTGCAATAAGTTAGATTCATAATATCAGGGTTATATATATTACGACATTGTAAAGGGATACCTCAGAGTGTCAAGAGGCTATCAATATTCTAGTTGAAACACCGAGATGCTGCTACTTGAAATTTGTAATGCAGAAACAGAGAAGCTTGTCACATTATGTTCTTATTATCAACAAAATTATGAGCTTTGATCGAGTTATGAACAATCTCTACATATCTTAGAAAGAGAACCCAGTGAATGTTAACATGAAGTGCCTTTTTGATCTTATTGATCAACTCTTAGCTGTTGGAAAAAATAAATAATACAAAGCTGCCCATACAAATAGTTTCTAAATCAATTGATAAGATGTTATTCCCGTAGTTCCTTTTGCCATGTCTATTGTCCTTCAATCGTATTATTCATTGACTTAGTAGTTAAATGTTTTCATTTGCTTCAGGGCCTTATTGGTCAATATGCAGTGCCTATATTAGAAGAGAAATCTGTATGGGGAACCGATGCTCCCACTAGAATAGCCTACATGGACACCCAAGTAAACTTTCCACTTAGTTTCTTTTGAGTCTATTAAACGTAATTGGTAAATAATTCTATGCTAAATTGCTTCTAGGATATTGCTCGCTTGACATTCATAGCTTTACGCAATGAGAATATTAATGGGAAGCTTCTCACTTTTGCTGGGCCTCGGGCATGGACAACCCAAGAGGTAAGAAGGATCTCCATTTTAAGCATTAAGATTAAGTTTCTTTGGCAACTTACAATGTAGGCATTTGTGGTAAAAAAAATTCCTGGTAATAGGGTAAGCAACAACAGATGCTGTTAATATCGAACTCTTACCTCAAAACCAAGTTCATTTTGAAGCTTCTTTAGAATTTAGGCCATCAAATTTCTGTTAAGGATACTCTTGATCTTCTATACATATATGCTAGGCAATAGGAAAAAAGGTCAATCCAGTTTTTCGAAATCGCAATACCTTTCCCACTGTCAAATCATTTTACGTTGATACCCAATGGAAGTAAGTTTCCCGCAAAAAGCTAGAGTAAGCTCTTTCTCATTTTGCATACTACTCTTTTGTTGCTTTTTCTGTCTTTGTTATTCTCTCCCTTCTCTCCTGTTTGGATGATATCTATTACCTTCTTGTCAAGTAAGTACTCATTGAATCAGGTGATAACACTGTGCGAGAGACTTGCTGGTCAAGATGCCAATGTGACTACAGTGCCTGTCTCAGTTTTGCGATTTACACGTCAGCTGACTCGGTTGTTTGAGTGGACGAATGATGTTGCAGATAGATTGGCATTTTCAGAGGTAGAATTTCTTCTACATTTACATCTTGTACTTTTTCTTCTTTGTTTAAGGAGTGTTTCTTCATTATTAAATGCAGTTTAATGCCACTGGAATATATTGTTCTGGTTGTTCATTATATCTACTACATCATTTCCTTTCTTCTACGAGATCACTTTCTTTCTTCTCATTGTTTGCAATGTTCTTTCCAAAAAATCTACCTATTCTTAAGGGAAGGAAAAAGGTAACTCTTTTAACAACAGGAGTTGGGTGGGTGAGGGGGCAAAGATGATGTATTTGAATATGCTTTTCTCAGTGTCCTCGAAAAGTAACTCTTCTAATCAATGAAGAGTTGGGAGACTCTGCGTGGATGAAATTTTAGAATGTGCCTATTGTTAGTGTCCTTTGAATACATATTGTATTCCTTTGCTGCATCATTCCTTAGAAATTAGCTGTTGCTTGCTAGTTTGTTTCCATGTTTGACACTGATATTTACTTGAAGCACAGCTGCACTCTCTCTTTTTATTAGTGGAGAGAGTGTCTTCATTTCATCTGCAACCTGTGTCCAAGCAATAAACAGAATAATAGGGGATAAACCCATGTATGTATAAATGGTGCATGTCCACCAATCCATGTTAGATGGGAAAAGACAAAGCTAATGTTAGTGGTAATTTCCAGGTTTTGACAAGCGATACTGTCTTCTCAGTTCCTATGGCAGAGACATACAACCTTCTCGGAGTGGATGCAAAAGACGTCAGTTCACTGGAGAAATATCTGCAAGATTATTTCACCAATATACTCAAGAAGTTGAAAGACCTTAAGGCTCAATCGAAGCAAACTGATATTTTCTTTTGAAAAGAATTACACTACTTTTCTTTTATGTTGTTGTACAAGTAATATACATCCTTTTGGAACTCCCAATCGTCCTTTCTTTTTCTCCGCTACTTTGTAACTCATGTATTGTAAAGAAGAATATGACTAACTTTGATTCAAATGAAATTTTGAAGCTGATCTAGTGAGTAATGAAAGCATAACTATGAGAGAGAGCAGCTCCTTTATCAACAGCCTCAATACAATCAAAGGAATCTACTGCATTAAGTATTCTTGGATGTTCTTTCCAGTAGCTCGCCTCGATTACTTTACATTTGAGTGTTCAACCACAACTTTATCAGTTCCTCCTCCTGCACCAGAAAAGCAAAACAACATATAAGCATGGATTTCCATCATCATAGAAAGTCAAAAGCAACGCCAACAAACCTAATGAATGTACCATGTCTATGTGTAGCTGCTGGATGTCATAGATGAATGTAAAAGATTGAGGTTGGAACATGAGCTGATCCGAACCAACATATGCATACTTGTAACAGGAAGTTAATTAGTATCACAGTAATGATAAGACAAACATGCAAATAGAGAGAAGTGGTTGGGTTACCTTGTCCCGAAAAACAGATCCGAAACATGATTGTTTATGTGGCCTACAAACTCAAAGTATTGCATTGTGATATGAGATTCATACACTTCATTTTCTTTAGCTTAAATTTCAACAAACACTACATGCTCTATCAAATTTATTCTTGACCACCAATCTAGCTAGGAGATAGCGGTAATGGGGAGCTGTGGAAGAAGCAAGTTTAACTGCTATCAAAATATTTTAATTTTCGGTCCAAATTTATAGCAGTAGTATATTAATCAAAAGAAGAATAAACTTGTTCAATTTTGTTTTGATGATACATCTTAAATAGTCATGTAGTGCACGTCCTTTTCAGCCAGTTAATATTCTCAGTCATATCTCCTTTATTTTTGTTTTCTCGTAGTAATTAAATTCAAGTACGTGTATCATTAACGACAAGTATTACCACTATCTAATTAAATGGAATTTTCAACAAACACTACATGTAGGTCAATGGTTTCTTCTTTTCTTGACCACCAATATGTAAGAGATGGCGGCTGCATGCTCCGGCGGTAATGGTAAACTGGAAGAAGCAACTTTAAAATTCCAAGTATACTTCTCGCTATCAAAATTATTGAATTTTCTACCGAAATAATCCATTGTTTAAAACATTTTTCTGGAGTTTTACCAAAATAGACTAAAGCTACGTTTTGTAAATTATTATATTAATAAATTTCAACCGACCAAACTAAGATTTAATGGAAGTATAAAACGTTATCATCATGAGTAATGATTTAATCTTACCATGAGTAACGATTTTCTGTTCTTAATTTGTCTGATATGCTCCTTAAAACTTTGCACTCAGTAATGAATCTCTGGTTAAAGGAAGGTTTCTGGTATAACCCTAAGTTTAATCAATCTCTCACGTAAATCTTCATTCATCTCCTCTTTCTTTCATCCCAATTTTACAACACCACAACATCTTTTCAGTTTTACCAGGAAAGTTCAAAACTCATAAAAATATTTGAATCTCATGTTTTCAAATTCAATACCTAGTTGCAGCAAAACACATTTTCAAAATGTTAACACAACCTCAAATTTCAACTGGAAGAAGCAACTTTAAAATTCCAAGTATACTTCTCGCTATCAAAATTAATGAATCTCTCGGTACAACCCTAAGTTTAATCAATCCCTCACATAAATCTTCATTCATCCCAATCACCGCATCTTTTCAGTTTTACCAAAACTCATTTCATAATATCATTAAAATATTTGAATCTCATGTTTTCAAATTCAATACCTAGTGGCAGCAAAACACATTTCAATATGTTAACACAACCTCAAATTTCAACAGCATCCAACCAAAAATATTATACCAACATTCAAAATAAAAACCAAAAAATAATATTAAAAAAAAAAAACCAAAAAATGAAACATATTATTACATAGTAAATCAAAATTGCAAATCACAAAATTTTGATGATATATTCACAATCAACAATTGCAAAATTTAAAATATAATAGAATAGCAAAAAAAAATATTTTAAATCACGAAACATCAATCGGAATTGGGCATTTCAAAAAGTCCCAACATATTGCTAATATACAAAAAAAAAAAAACCATAGTTTTTAAACGTTGCACTAATAAATTAATAACTCATGAGAAAGGGGATCACTCTTTTAAGGAAATTCCTAAATTGCATCAATTTTTTCAGTTGTCTCTTGGATTCGTTGCCAGCATGTAAGTTGCAACTGGAATTTGAGAAATTGAAATAATCTTAGTTTTCAAACAGCAAGATCTCACTCAAAACATGTATCACAGGTGGTGAAATTGGAAATGAAGAATAGCCGGAATGGCATTTTCCCGGTCACAGAGCCCTAAAACTGTTTCTCGGTCTACTTGTCTGCATATGTAAATCAAGAAAATGTTGTTGCCGTTGAGTTAATTAAAATATACGTATTATGTGGTAACCGTTCATTACGGGATACTTCTTTTAACGCTATTTATAGTGTTTGCTGATTCTTTAAAATAAAAATAATAATTATAAAACATTACTGAAGTATGTTTATTCTATTTTGATAAAATTTCAAAATATTGTACTACTTCTATTAAATACTTTAAATAATGGGTCAGGTCAAAATATCCAAAATTAATTGACATCACTATATATTCTTTGCCATGAAAAAGCTATCATCATGAGAATATGTGAAAGAATATATGCTACCTAATCTATTTTTAAGACAGCAAATCATTTTTTTAAAAGTAAAGTAGGAGTATTAACTAACCATTTAGGTGAAGCTATAAATTTATAATTTCAACTAAATTAAATATAAATTTAATAATGAATATTTAATCCAATTAGTGATATTATTTTATAGCAACTCTCAAATGAGATAAATCAAAGATTACGATTATAATATAGTGCACATATGAAATGACTCTTGGGTTGGTTATACAGAACATTTATATTGTTTCTACTATTACATCGACCATTATTGAAAAGTAACAAATAAACGAGCAGGACAAAAGGCAATAATTTCTTTTTTAGATCTTTTCAACTGTACATTTCAATAATTAAACAAATAACCAACTCTCTCTAGGACCTAGGTTAGCCTAAAAAAGTGCCAATTATGGATGGAGCTTTTACTGAAAGGACTCTTGTTATATTTTTGTGGTGGCTGTGACTTGTGAGATCAGTGCTAGGTCTAGTATATATTAATCAAAATATATAAGAATAAACTTGTCCAGATTTTTCAATTTTGTTCCATATATGTCTACATCTTAAATAGTGTAGTGCACGTCCTTTTCAGCCAGTTAATTCTCCTTCAATTCTAACTTGTTCTCTTTTTCTATTATTTGGCCCATATATAGGGAGTAATGAAATTCAAGTTTCTCGTATCATAATCAGCAACAAGTAAATAAGGGATAAAATAATTGGATTGAAGAGTTAACTTTAATACAGACGAGTTAGCTAGCTCAATTGGCTGAAGAGTGGGTCTGGAGCTGAAAGGGAAGTAGGCTCAATTAGAGCAAATCATATATAATTAGTGACATGATAGATTGAATTGACAACGAAGAAGCCTATAGTGAAAAGACATAGGAATGTGTAGACCAACTGATCACCAAAGTAATTTTGTTCTGATATCGTATGAAAAAATGTATCCAATTCAACTATATATAAGATAATACCGGTAGCTAGATACACATTAGGAGTACGTACTATTTAAACTCATTTGAAACTTGTTACACAATTTATTGAGGACCAAGTTAGTTAATAGTAAGAAGCAATTACTTTTGGGTAGGATGGAATATGGATGCTTCCTAAGGAATAGCATATATATAGTTCCAGTAATGTATTTAAAAAATAAATAAAATAGTTCCAATAATGTAACACATGAATAACAAGCTGGAAAGTTTCATTCAACAGTCCAAAATATACACAATTAGTGCAGCACATGCATGTCAATTACTGTTAGTTAACATGGAGAATCACTTAATTATCTTGTGGGGACCTACTAATTAATACTGCACATAAAATATATAGAGTCAAAGTTAAATAATGTTTAAGAGTTTTTTTTTTTTAATGATACGAGTTACCTAAAGTTAAATAATCATAGTAGTTGTAAAATAATTAAACGTACAGTATATATATATATATATATATATATATATATATATAGTGCATGGCAGAGGCTCAGAAATTAAAGCATATTCCTATGAAAAAGCATGGTGATTAAAAGTTGCCCACCATTTAAGTGATTGGTTGGAGTTGGTAGATAAAAACACAACACATACTCTATCTCTCAGAAAGAGCACATCCCCAATTCCTCTTCTGAACAAAAGGGTCTCTTATTTTATTTTTTTACACTTTATACATGAAGAAATGACAATTGACAGCATGCATGCATGAATATTTTCAGCATAACTTTATAAATCCTCCTGCACTACTTTCTCCATTTTAATGTGTTAATTAACATAATTTTTTTTAAATGATTGTTTTCTTTTTCAACAACTTTTTAATTTCGAGTTTCTACATGACATGTTTGAGACCACAAAATTAAATGATATATTTGACATATCTTTAATTTAAGATACAAAATTTCAAAAGTTTTTTTTAATTTCTTAAAATTCATATCAAGTCAAAATTATAGGACAAACAATTTGAAACAAAAGGAGTAAAAAGAAAAAAGAAGAAGAGATCTTTTGTCCTTTTTACAATTTGAAGAGAAGTAAATGACATTTTTAAATTTCTTATGTATCTCTTATGTATAAAAATAAAATCTTATATGAAAAAGTATATTATATATACTATACTAAGTAGAGGCGGACCCACATGCATGTTTATGTGAGGGTGCACGTACACTCGTTAACTTCGAAAAAAATCATGTATATGTATATCTATCTTGAGAAACTGACAAAAGCTAAATATAATTAATAGTATCCCCATAGAAAACATGAAATTGTGCTTTGTACTACTGGTACAAGCTAATAGATCCACACACGTCACCAAGTTTTTTTTTTTAAACTTAAGATTGATGCATCCGAAGTTTTTAAATTCTTGTTCACCTTGCTAGAGTACTACTGTATCACATGCATGGATATGAATGTACAAATTAGTAGTACTTAGGTTGAGGACCCCGGCAATCTCCTTTATTTCAACTTTCAAGTACTTATTATTATTATTGCAAATAATAATTAATTAAAAGAAGAAGTACTTGCGTCTAATACCTATTGCTTGCTTACTTCTATTCAACTGCTCGACCAATCAAAAGTTTTGGATTTCAAAATTAGATTTTTGGTGCAAAAATCTAGTTATTTATTATATTAATATTAAAAATAAGAAAGAAAAAAAAAACTCATGGATGATAATTTCTACTGATTTTGCATCCTAAATATATAGGAACAATGAAGTCGTTTGCCTATTATTTTCTCATGCTCAAACTTACATTTCAAAAAACAAAATATATATAGGTAATGACTGACCATATAATTAATTAGTCAATTAAAAAGGTCGAATACATATAAAAGACATTAATTGACCACGTGCACTACCATGGTCGTCTCCTGAAATTTTATATTTCTAAATCAACTCGTAATTATTATATTGACAAATTACTTAATACTCCATAATTAACAGTTCATGCCACTGTTTTTAAAAAAATCATGTATAAAATATACTTACTTCTCGTACGTAGGATGAGTCCAAATTATGTTTTATATGTGTATGCATTATAAATATTTTCACTTTTAGCAAATATAATATATCTCCGTAGGGCCAATTCCAAATTCTATGTCGTCAATAGCTTCAATTTTTTTATGTTTTCTATTTAGCATTTGAAATCTATATTAGAATTGGACTAAATTTGTATTAACGTTGAAAAGTTTCATATTAAGGGCAGCAAGCACTTCATTATTGAAGCATGAAGGGAAAAAGTAAAATGAACGATTTCCTCTTAGGCCTTAGCAGCATGCTGCTGGAAATGGAAAATTGAAGAGAGATAGAGCAAAAGCATCTTTTCCCCTTTTCCCTCTTTGAAAATATATTCATTCATTGAATTATAAACTTTTAGTACTCAAGATTATTATTTATTTTCGTCCAAAATCATATTATAGTAATTTTTCATGTGTTTGTTAACATACATATTTAATTTATGTGAATATCAATTGAAACTTAAAGAAAGGTCATTTAAGAAAATTACTCTCATTACAACTCTTAATCATAGAAACGGCTAGTCGATACTGTGTTTTGTTTACAATTGTGTAATTCCAACTCTTTTAATCGTCATTTGTTATAAGTAAATGCCTCTAATGCAACATTTAAACAAAGTTGATAACTTGGTGAAGAAGATAAGTAACCTAATAAAGTCGGTGAAATCGTGATAAATGTGTGAACATGTCATTTGTCAATGCATATAGAGTATAGGGAAACGGTAAAACTTACTCTTTAAATTAATGAAAAGGTCATAATTTATCTTTTGTTAATAGTTGGATTAGATCTACAACTATCATCTCATAAGTGTAGTAGTTTATCTTATTAATTGACTAACGACAATAGCTTTTTATCTAAAGACTAGAGTCAAATTTATGTGCAAATAGTACAAAGCAACATAAAAACTGCCTTTGATCCAGACCAAATTGTGTTGTGCTACAAATAGAAGTGTCAAATGGACTAAGCAAAGAAGGTAGAATCAATAAATAGACGAGTCATTACCGCAACTCAAATAAATTAAGCTAAAAAAAGTTAACAAATCCGCCTAATTGTTATTCTAATAATTTATTGTTCATATATTGTATAAGTAACATATCAAACAAATAAAACAATCCTCTTAAAATATCCTTTTTCAACTGGTGCCTTGCTCTTTTTTTTTTTTCCCACCTATCCTCCTTGCTTGCTTATTTAAAGCTCCCTTATCTTAGTAACTTTTCCTCTTTTTTAGATTTTTCTTCTTCTTAGGGCTAAAACTATGGAAATTTCATTTTGTCAATAAATCGTATCCGCCCTGATTTGATTAATAATGATAAACCTGATTTTAGAAATTAAAGATTTTGTAAGATGCCCTACGCAATTCGATCGATCAGTTAGTCCACCTATGAAAGATTTTCAATTGGACAATATATCAACACAACTTCCATATGGACTGAAGTGAATAAATTAAATTAACAAAAAGGCTTGTTAATAACTCACCCAAAACTTATACTACTTTTTAACAATAGTAGAGTTTTGAGAGGTGGGACATGAGAAAGTATGAAGAGTGAAAAGGGGGTCAATTTTTGCATAAAATGGCAAAAAGAAAAATGGTATAACAGTGATTGTGGAGATGTTTTTTGAATGATTCAATGAGTGATGACTGATAAGTCCTGAAATAAAGAAACTTTATAGCATTTCACTGTCACATTTAATCCAATCATTACTATACCTCATTCATGCATATTCAATTTTAAAATAAAGAGTTGCAGATTTAGTCCAAAATGTTCCCCAAGTTTTTCATTTGGTCCTCAAACTTCAAACTTTGGTAAAATCATCCTTGAACATCAAACTTTGTTCCCCATGAAAATACTATTTTTTCAATGTTTGATTGATTAATTAGTGGAAAATACTTTATACTATAATAATTATTTATTATATAATAGTCGACCATTGGCTCTTGCAAATTAAACTAGAATATATATACCAATAAAGACAATGGTCAATCACTCTATGTCATTTTCATACACAATTAAAGATATATATATATATTTTTTAAAAGTAAAGACATTTAAAATTTTATATTTAAGTGATGACATTTGTACGATAAAAAAGATATCTAATATTTGACAATTTATTTTTCTATTTTAAGGCTATCTTATTCATGAAGGTTTAAAAATATGACTATATTGGACCTAGGGGTCATTTGATATACGGAATTAGATTGACTTGGACTTATCTTTGTGTTTGGTGTATTTTTAAGTAAACAAGAATGTTAGCCATAATTTACAAACAAACTTTTAGGAGTAATATATATTTTCTTTTATTTATAAAAAACTTTTTCTAAAGATACCTAAGGAATGCATTTTCTTCCAAGAAAAAAAGTGGCAACCACATAAGACTCGTGGTAGAGTTTTGACCAAAATAAAGACTTGTCAAACTAAAATTACAAGTAAGACTAGTCCAATCGGAGATGCAACTACTCCTACAAACTCCCATTTCCACATATACACGCTTACACTTTTTCCTTAAAATCATAATTTTCACTCTTTTCAAATAATTTTACTAAATATTTATTACTACTATTCAACCATATAAATACGGCCACGAAATATTTGTTATAAGTAACTAATAGGTTATTTTGTATACCAAAGCTTACAATATAGAGGAAATGACTTTTTTTTAATGAGCTAGTTTTATCTTTTAGTAGGGGTAGGTTAACAATTCAAATTGCATGTTAAATGGCATTTTTAATCAGCAAAAGTAAGAGTAGCAATAATGTATGTATTCATCTATCTCTCCCTAATTTGTTGAAAAGGAAAAAGCAGAGTATATTGGGTCGTCGGAGCAGCCATTTTTCTCTTATCTGCCTATAAACGGACGAAATCTCAGCTGGCAAAGATTCCATCTTTGTCCCTCTAGGACTTGGGGGGGTGCGTGGGTGGGTGAGTGAATAGTGATGCTTCTTTCTCTTTACCCTTCATTCGTTGCCATCCCTCTCTGTTTACCATCACCATGACTTCTTTATTTCCCTTTTTATTAGTAATTGTTAATTAAATTAACTCCCCAATTCTAATTACTCGGAATTATGGGGTGCGCAACCTCTAAGCATGATGACTTGCCGGCGGTCGCTCTCTGCCGTGAACGTTGCGCCTTTTTAGACCAAGCTATTCATCACCGTTACGCTTTTGCCGAAGCCCATGTAGCTTATCTTCACTCATTGAAATCCGTCGGCGCTTCTCTTCACCGGTTTTTCCAACATGATCTCGATCTTTCTACTTCATCATCTGGTAGTCCTCTCTCTCCGCTTCTCAATCTCCCCGCTCATCGGAAAGGTCACCTTCCAGAACCTTCCTCTGCCCTTCCTCATCCAGTTAAAAAACCTGCTGCCCACCCTCACGATTCTCACTCTAGTTCCGGTTCACACCTTCACTTCCACTCTGAATCCGACGAAGACGATGATTCCGGTTCCGAGTCTTTGCATCACCATACGGAAACCCCTACTCATGGTAATCAGTATGGTCAGTTCACTTATGCTGATCATGAAACCCTAGGGTTCGAAGCACCACCATATCAAGTTGGTGGGGGTGGGGGTGGGGGGTTCGGACCACCATATCAAGTCGCTGGGGGTGGTGGATTCGGACCACCATATCAAGTCGCTGGTGGTGGTGGGTTCGGGCCACCGTATCAAGTCGGCGAGGCTGGTGGTGGGTTCGGAGCACCATATCAAGTTAGTGGTGGTGGTGGTGTGTTCGGGGCACCATATCAAGTTGGTGGTGGTGGGTTCGGCGCACCATATCAAGTCGGTGGGGGTGGTGGAGGGTTTATGCATATGAATTTCATGAGGAAACAAACGACGCCCTCGGTGACCTATCATCAACGACCCATAAGTCCGGAGACTGTTCGAATGGGTGAAGCGTCTTCTTCCTATTATCCTTATTCCAATAGTAACAACCCTAATTCTTACAACAACTATCCGAATTATCCCAATTACGCTGGCGATTTTTTTTCCTCGTCGATTCAAAGGCCGTACGGTGTTTCATCTCCCCCGGCGCCGTCTGGAGCTGGGCCTTCATCAGCGCCGTCAACTTCAAAACCACCTCCCCCGCCGCCCTCTCCACCAAGGAGCTCACCTTGGGATTTTCTGAACCCTTTTGAGACTTTTGAGAGTAATAATTACCCTACACCGTACACACCAAGCCGAGACTCGAGAGAGGTTAGGGAAGAAGAAGGTATCCCTGATTTGGAAGACGAGGATTTTGAGCACGAGGTTGTTAAGGAAGTTCACGGACATCAGAAGTTTGTCGAAGGCGAAAGCGAAGGCCACGGAGGGAACCATTCAAAAGCAGTGGCAGAGGAGGAGAGAGAGAAGCAAAGTGATTCGGAGTCGCTATACCATGGGAGGCCAAGTGCGTCAATGGAAAATGAGCAGGTGGAGTTTGAGGTACACGTTGTGGATAAGAAAGTGGTAGATGAGGAAGGAAAGTCAGGGCATGGGGGAAATGTTGCTGGGTTCAAAGCTCGTGCATTCAAGGACGACTCTGATGTTGTGAAAGAGATTCAGGTTCAGTTTGAGCTAGCTTCTGAATCTGGAAATGAGCTTGCTAAGATGCTGGAGGTTGGAAAGCTTCCCCACAATCGTAAGAACGCCACATATCAAGGTACTTAGTTGTGATCTCAAGTTTTGGCTTTTATGCCTTCCACATATCTAGGTACTTCATTGTGATATCAAATTATGATTTTTTTTGTATTCATCATTATGCTCGAGAGCTTTGCAGATGAGAATACTGTTCTATTTGTGAATGAAGTCTAAGTCTAGCTGTTGCATAGTATACTGGACATGTTAGTAATTTGATTTTAAGGCTGTCTCAGTTGATTTTTAACTTCAATTTCTTGGGATTTCATGGGGACAGTGTCTTCCAAGATGTTGCATGCAATTTCACCTTCATTGTCCGTAGTGTCATCACAACCTTCTACGTCAAAGAATGCTGCGATTCAGATTAATGATCCTGCTGCTTCAGATGTTGAAGGAGATGTTAGTTCAAGGTACAAGAACCTTTCGTCAACATTAAACAAGCTGCACCTCTGGGAGAAGAAACTGTATCAGGAGGTTAAGGTATTATTTTGTTTTGTAGGTTGTCTTTTTTTTCACTGTTCACTAGATACATACTTTGGACGACTTCTTTTTGGAGGGCAGTAGTTTTTTTGTTCAGTAGCTCAGGTGATTGGAAGTTTCAAAATAGTTTCTTCCTCATCTGTGATTATTGTCTCAATACATCTCTTGGTGTGGCTTGCAAGTGGTAATCAAGTGGTTTAATCGGTAGTTGGCATTCAATTCATTTGAAGCTTTATGGACAATCTCAAAAAATCTGTCTGATAATTCAGATTTGCAAATGCAATACATCTGAACTTGTTACAATCTACTGTTATTTGCTAATTTTGAATCTTAACAGAAATGGTCTGTAAACTTCTGTGGCTAGTGTTGTTTGTATTTTGCTTGTATTTTCTCTTCCTGGGAACTTTTGTAGAAGACATTTCCTCTGCAGAGGATTTGAAGCTTATGGTTTCCCAAATAGGAGCCTGTTTGGATTGACTTATTTTAAGTGCTTTTAAGCGAAAATAACTTTATTAACACTTTTGTGGTGTTTGGGTAAAATAAGAAAGTGCTTTTAAGCACCTTTTTCAAGCCAAAAAGACAAAAATAAGCTAAAAGCCATAAGTTAGAAGTCCTAACTTATGAGTCAAAAGCTATAAGCCCATCCAAATAGGGGCTCTAGATCTGCTTATCGGTTGATTCGATTTAATTTTATATGTTATCGGTTATCGATAATCGAACCAATAAGATATCCATCATCGGTTAACTGGTTTGTAGTGCTCAAAGATTTGTTATCGGTTTAAACGATAATTAAATGTCTACTAGGTGTCGACCGTTCAGTTATCAATTAACTGATAAACTGGTATCAATAAGCTATAACATTTTTATGGTTCAATTCATCGATTAAACGAAAATTTGCACTCCTATTTCTAGCAATTTCAAATTAACATACAATAGTTACTGAATAAAGTACTGGATGTTTAATATATATTTAAAAAGTAATAAACTGCGATATATCATGACAATAGTTAGAAAAATTAAGAGAAATTTTATTTTAATATAAGAGGAATGAAGGACTTGACTATGGCTAGGCAACAGCAAAGTGGAAGAAACTAACAACAATATTTAGAACCCTAAGTTTTACTTACTTTTCATTTTCTCTTTAATTTCAAAATTAATTTGAAAAATTGAGTGATACTTTCAGCGAGTTCTAAATTTTATTGTGATATCTTTTTAGTTTGGCCATTGTGGGCATTAAAAAGAAAAAAAGAAAAAAAAAATGAGGACGACTTTTTTTTCTTTTTTAAAAGAGTGAAATAAAATGTGACCAGCGGAATCGATCCCTGGTTCAAAACTGGGCAAAGATTCAGCTGGTTCCTCATTCTCCACTGAGCTAACAACAGAACTTATGGCTGGGTTCCCTACTCCATTTTGTGTTATATTTAAAGGGTTTTACATTATAAATACAAGGTTTTACATTATAAATACTGGTTTCCGGGAACCCACATGGGAAACTGTAGATCTACCCCTGCTCCTCTGTCCCCTTCGGTTTGTCATGGATAACCTTGCTTATTAGTTTTGTTGGGCCTTAAAGAGTACTTTTTTCTCTCTCTGCCTTTCTTGCAATTGGAATGTGAAAATGTCTCCCCTTCGATCATGTCATCCCCATGAGACAAAGGTTGCTGTAGTGTTGTGGTGTAATTCACATTAATCTTGAACATATGCGAAACTAGTATTGACAGTGTTCCTGTGATATAATACTTTCATTTGCTTATTGTGGCTGTTTTGCAGTCTGAGGAGAAGATAAGGGTGCTTCATGAAAGGAAATCTGAAAAGCTGAAGAGATTAGATCAAAAGGGTGCTGAGGCTCACAAGGTTGACATGACAAGGCAATTGGTTAGAAGTCTCTCCACAAAAATTAGAATTGCGATTCAGGTTGTCGATAAGATCTCTGAGAAGATAAACAAGATGAGGGATGAAGAGTTATGGCCGCAACTGAATATACTTATTCAGGGGTATGTCTTTTTTCTGAGTCTCTTTTTTGATAACCTGTGTTTTTTCTGAATCTTCTGGATTAAATGGATACCTTATGTTTAATGATATATAAAAGAACTCTCTGTCTGGATTGGCTATCATTAGATTTCTGTAGATGCACTAGATGGAAGAGAAAAAGTAGTGGTTTGCCACATTTTTATTACTGTTTCTGATTTGTAGTCCAAGGTTATTGTAATGACATCATTGTACGCCTCCAAGCTACTGCACCATCTAAAGTCTTGTATATTGATCTCCCTGAATGATTTCAAGAAATTGATTTGGATTCAAATGCGATGTTCTTGTTTCGTGTATCATTCCTGTGGCCGACAACCTGTAGAGATTAAACGTTTTATAACTTTCTTGTGATGAGTTTGTCAAGTACTTTTATATAAAGTGTTCTACCTCGATAACTGCTTAAAACTTTTTCATTAGTAATATGGTAATTGCATAAATCTGTTCTTTATGCAAAATTCAAGTTGGCTTGTTTATTCCTAGTTTTGAGGGATTAGAGAATGTTTTGTAATCTGAGAAACATCCTTTTAATCCTAGTTTCTTTTGACACATACATGGTTCCAATTGGTATAGAAGATTAGGTTTCTTTCATTGAAATTTATGTATTTTTGTAGGTCTTCTACTCTTCGGTATACCACTTGTATAGGCGAGGTTTCTCGTGCTCCCAGCTTTATTGAACGTATTAGACTCACTTTTATTTTTTTAAAAGTTGGCTTGTTTATTAGGATGGGGAAGCTATGACCTACATATTCAGCCTTTACAAACACACATTATACTGTATTATTAGAAAGTCAAGGGTGGATGAATGTATAGCTGCTTGTGAAATGTGAGACTCCTGAAGAGGATTCTTGGTTTCACTAAAAACTGAATGCAATATCTGGAGTTGCGAATGCATCAGTCAGTTACAGCTGGGCAATCTATTGTGGGATGCTGGGATTTATCTTGATATAATGTCTATTCCTAGTACTGTCGGATTGTTAGAGATTTTTCAGCTGAACTTCTATCTCCTTTAGGCCAAAATAGTTATCTAATGCAACTTTCTCTTGTGTGGATTCTCTATTTAGGTTAAGTAAAATGTGGAAAGGCATGCTTGAGTGTCATCGTAACCAATGCCAGGCTATTGGAGAAGCCAAAAGATTAGATGCCATTGCATCTCACAAACACTTGAGTGATGCTCATCTTGAGGCCACTCTGCAGCTTGAACATGAGCTTTTGAACTGGACTTTGAGATTCTCTTGCTGGGTGAATGCACAGAAGGGCTATGTGAGAGCACTAAACACCTGGCTCATGAAATGTCTTCTGTATGTGCCCGAGGAAACAGCTGATGGAAGAGTTCCCTTTTCTCCAGGCAGAATTGGTGCTCCCCCAATTTTTGTCATCTGTAATCAGTGGTCACAAACCATTGAAGGAGTTTCTGAGAAAGAGGTTGTTGACTGTATGCGAGATTTCGCATCAAATGTCCTTCAGCTCTGGGAGCGAGATAAACATGAAATGCGGCAAAGGATGATGGTGCACAAGGATATGGAGAGAAAAGTGAAAAACCTTGAGAGGGAGGATCAGAAGATACAAAAGGGGATTCATGCACTGGACAAAAGAATAGTACTCATTTCTGGGGATGAAACTGGTCTCTCATTAAATAGGCATGTCGTTTACCAGAGTGACACAAGCAAAAATAGTAGCCTTCAGGTCGGTCTGAGACATATTTTTGAGGCCATGGAAAGGTTTACTGCCAAATCCTTGAAGGTGTATGAGGAACTTCTACAACGCATTGAAGAGGATGATCTGGCTTAAAGAGCATGAGAAATTGGTATAGCACTACCTTGAGAAGGTTATGTCTTCTGGGTGCCTGTTATTAAGGTACTGTTGGAAGTTATTGAACAGAGGACAATGTGAAATGGAGCAACAGAAACCTTGTTGTCTTTCTCTGCTCTTGCTGTAGCATCATCACAGCTTGATCAGTTTTAGTTTGGAAGCAGGGTTTATGGCAGAGGTAATTCCTGAAATAAGGGGATTAAATACCCTAGGATAGGCACCAATCCTCAAGTCACTAATGTGCTTACCAGAGGGGACCTGAGCTAGTGGAGATGTATATATATTATGAAATGCTATGGCTACCTTGGCGCTAAATGGGAGTATTTATGGTTGGAGACATTATGACATGCTATGACTACCTTGGCGCTAAGTGTCATGGTGGTTGTTCGCCCCATTGGCACCATTGAGGCTTGATTGGTAGCTACCGACGGACTAAGTTGAGCCAGACTGAGGACTCTGCTCCTGGAGCTGCTACTGGGTTTGATATTTTGAGAAAATGATTGTTAGAGATAGATATATGAGCTACGGCAGGCCATGTTCATGTACAGATGGACAGTACTCTTGTGATAATTGCAAATAAGCGAAGTAGGGGTGGCATCTCTAAACCATCTAAGGGAAAAAAGAAGAAGCATGAAGAGTTGTTCGTTCATGGCTTATTGTACTTGAGCGTTTTTCAGTTGGATTGATGAGAAGAAGCTGTTTGGTAACGCAAGTCATTGATATTTTGAGAAAATGATTGTTAGAGATAGATATATGAGCTACGGCAGGCCATGTTCATGTACAGATGGACAGTACTCTTGTGATAATTGCAAATAAGCGAAGTAGGGGTGGCATCTCTAAACCATCTAAGGGAAAAAAGAAGAAGCATGAAGAGTTGTTCGTTCATGGCTTATTGTACTTGAGCGTTTTTCAGTTGGATTGATGAGAAGAAGCTGTTTGGTAACGCAAGTCATTGATATTTTGAGAAAATGATTGTTAGAGATAGATATATGAGCTACGGCAGGCCATGTTCATGTACAGATGGACAGTACTCTTGTGATAATTGCAAATAAGCGAAGTAGGGGTGGCATCTCTAAACCATCTAAGGGAAAAAAGAAGAAGCATGAAGAGTTGTTCGTTCATGGCTTATTGTACTTG
>JAJOOF010002242.1:0-27484 GCA_029582545.1 Solanum lignicaule | reverse complement strand
AATATTAAAAGTATTTTCAACAATATTATCCTAATTGAAAACCATACTTTTTTAAGAAATGGAAGTACTTTAAATAAAAAGAGAGCCTGGCTTGGAAGATAATGTATTTATGTGACCTATAACTTACATGTTTGAGTCGTGAAATTAACTTGATGTTTGATTAAAGTAGATTATGTTTATATTACACCTTGTTAGAGTGTTGCTTTTTTTGAGTCTTTGCATAAACGTGAAACATTTAATATTCCAAACGCTATATTTTCCTTGCATAGAAAGAAGAAAAAAGAAATTAATCGGCTAAGTTTGGGTCGTAGATTCCCAACATTAAAAAAAAAAAAAAACACTTTCACTATCTCAAAATAAGTGTTATTTTAGCAAGAAATAAATAAAATAATTCCAAAATAAGTATCATACTAGAAATTTAAGACAATAATTCGTAAATGTTTTTCCAACAAATCCTTATACTTTATCTTCTTAATAATATTATTTAATTTTCAAGAGACATTTATTAAATTAATAAGGATAGTTTAGTAAACTATATATTATATTTATTAATTTTTTAATGAACATAATTTCTGATAAAGTGACAATTATTTTGAAACGAAGACTAATAATTGATTTTATTACTTTTTGTTGTTGTTGTTGGATCTATGGTTGACTCTTGGCTTGGAACCTTCGCTAGAGGGATTTGCTTTTAGTACTAATCATAGAAAATGTTTCTAAAATGTTCACATAAATAATTAATTAAGACAGCTATACAAGAGTCTTTTTTTATTTTTTATTTTATGTATAGAATAAGTGAGTAAATTAATTGGTGGACTTTTAAGGTAATTAACTCAATTGTTGATGTGTGATTATCATATCAAAAACTATTTTTCATGATTTTTTAAATAAAAATTAATCAACTTGATAAACTAATTTTTACACTCAAGAACATCATAAAACTTCACATAATTTTGCTAATACTATTGTAATCTTTAATATTTTAAATCTTTTTCATAATATATATTTTACTCATCAACCTAACACCAAAAAAACATCTTTTCAAGAAGATATTTTTCTATGTATCAAACACAAAATAAAAATAAGATACATTTAGAAGCAATCACTAATATTAGTACTACTAGTTTTGAAATCTTAAAAACTTAAAATAATATCCAAGGGTCAACTAAAAGTTTTAATGGGCAAGTTGACATTTTAATTGACTTAGCTTAAACAATAGTAACTCCATGATGAAATGAATAATTAAAATTTTATTCAAAAGGCAAATTGACAACCATATAAACTACAAGTGTCTATCTATATGGATGTTGTTATTAATTTAAATTCACATATATTTAATCAAAATCTCTTAAATATTCAGTAAATCATTCGCTTTGTATGAATAATAAAAAAAGTAAATATATCAAAGTCAAAATTTAAAAAAATATTTAAGTTGAAATTTTGTAAATTAAAACTTGAAAAAATTCTAAAATTTATTTTCAAATTCAAAGTTGAAATAATGAACTAACTTCGTAAACAAATACTCATATGGAATAGTCTCGAAATATTATTTCAAATGTTTGAGTCATATATAAGTTGACTTGATGTGAGTTAATGTATGAACTATCAATGATTCTAGTGGAATAAAATATGATCGTGTTTAATCAAACGTCTTGAGTTTAAATTATCTTACAATTTTTTCTTTCGATAAAAAACATTTTTGATAAACGCCACGTTGACATTGGAAACCGGTTATCACCATTATCCGGTAAAAAAAAAGATACAAAAGAATCTACTGTAAACAGCTTCAGGTAGTTGTACTCTACGTAGCATAACTTGTACACTGTAAGCTAGTAAAATTCAAGGCTTCAGCGCCGTCACTTTCTCGGCCGTACATATAAAAATCTATATATATAGGTAGAGAGAGAAGCAGAAATGGCGGATGATTAGGCTTAGAGAGAGAAAGAGAGAGAGAGATATTGGCCGCCTTTTTAGAGAAGAAGAAGAAAAACGAAGCTACAGTATTATATTTTTTTCGGGTTCGGTGGTGGGAGGAGAAGAGAGAGAGAGAGAGAGGGGGGAAAAGATGGAATTTTTTTGAATTTTCTCTCTCTTTCTCATCTGGGTTGTGATTCTCTTGAAAAATATTTGAAGGGTTTTGAAAATCTTGGGTGTATTTGTATTGAATCGAAGGATCTGATGTTTTGTGCTGAATTAGGGTTTTGAAATGTTTGTTGGAAATGCATGTTGTTGAGGATTTGAACTTTAATTTGGCGGATTGAGATTATTAGAGTATTGATATGGATGTGGATTCAACTATGGTATCGGAATCCGATCACGATCCGACTGTTCAGAATGATAGTTCGACGTCGGAACAACAGCTTAATGATGAATCTTCAACTTCGTTGCAGCAGCAAAGTTCACAAACTCAGCAACAGCAGCAGCAAAGTAGTAGTAGTAGTAGTCCTGCTGTTGCGGGACCAAGGTGTGCTCCGACTTATTCGGTGGTGCACGAAGTGATAGAGAAAAAGGAGGATGGTCCAGGGCCGAGGTGTGGGCATACGTTAACGGCTGTACCAGCTGTTGGTGAAGAAGGTTCTCCTAATTATATTGGTCCTAGGCTTATTCTTTTTGGTGGTGCTACTGCTCTTGAGGGAAATTCGGCTGCTTCTGGAACTCCGTCATCTGCTGGAAGTGCTGGAATTCGTAGGTTATCCAGCTTAATTGATTAGCTGAACTGAACCTTTTCTTTTGTAATTTCCTTTTTCTATAATGGGGAGGGGGAGCTTGGCTTAACGGGTAAAGTTGTTGTCATGTGATCAGAGTTCACGGGTTGAAAATAACCTCTTGCAGAAATGCAAGATAAAGACTGTGTAAACTAGGCCCTTGTGGTTCAGCCCTTTCCTGGTGAAGTTGCTTCCATGCACGAGCTGTAAAAACAACCTCTTGCAGAAATGCAGGGTAAGGTTGCATACAATGGACTCTTGTAGTTCGGCCCTTTCCTGGACCCCGCACATAGATGGAACTTAGTGCATCGGGGTAACTTGTGAGCACCTCCATTATTTTACCGGTACCTGCATCTATTTACCTTTGCAGGTATTAGGTAGCTTCGCCTTCAGCGCCTAGTTTGTTGGGAGAAATGACATAGATTTTATGACTGACTTGCTTGGATTTGAACCGTGGTTTCCTATGGTCTTCATTCTAATTTCATCCATGTTAGACACACCCTCAGGTGTGGTAGTAGAACTGAATCTATGGGTTTCAAATGTAAAATGATTTATTTAAGGTTTTGTATCTAATTGCAGGCTTAGCAGGGGCAACTGCTGATGTGCACTGTTATGATGTTTTGACGAATAAATGGTCTAGGTAAGTCTGAATTGTATCAGTGACAAGCTACATATTGATTTTTGGTGCTTAGTTAGAAGGTTTGAATATGTGAATGAACTCCACAGGATCACTCCCATTGGAGAGCCACCCACACCAAGGGCTGCACATGTTGCTACAGCTGTGGGAACTATGGTTGTTATTCAGGTTTGTATTGGCTGATAGCTTTGTTGTTTGCCTCGCGTATGATAATCTCGTTCAGCCACTTAAGATGCTCTATTACCATCCATCTCAGGGTGGAATCGGTCCAGCTGGTTTGTCAGCTGAGGATCTTCACGTTCTGGACCTTACTCAACAACGGCCAAGATGGCACAGGTTAGCACCTTTCGAGTAATGTCTATAGTTATCATAATGAATGTTGCCTGTGCATGAATCCATGACGAACTTGTGTTAAGTACTACTGAAATGATTTTGATCTTATTAGGGTTGTGGTGCAAGGACCTGGTCCAGGTCCGCGTTATGGACACGTCATGGCTTTGGTAGGCCAAAGATATCTCATGGCAATTGGCGGAAATGATGGTTAGTCTGATGACTGAGTCAGATCTATTTATTTTCAGCAATGACATAGTTTAGAATAATCTTAATCATTCTACTGTATTCAGGAAAACGGCCTCTAGCGGATGTTTGGGCTTTGGACACGGCTGCCAAGCCATATGAATGGCGGAAGTTGGAACCGGAGGGTGAAGGTCCACCTCCTTGCATGTAAAGTTCATATTCTCTCACTTGAAGATGTGTACTTTATTTTCTTTGTTACCCAGTAAATTATCGTTTCTCTTGATTTGTATTTATTTGCTTATTCAGAATTCTATACTTTAGAAGGTAGCAAATCTCAAGAATTACTTGTACATATCTGTAAGTATTACATGCTGTTAATAGTGTCAATGATGCATTGTCTGTTTAGTTAGCTTGCAAATTATGTGTATATGATCTGATTAGGGAGTGTGTCTAGGGAGTGTGTCTGATCTTTTATATGAAAAGTTGTTTATCCTGGAGCTGCATCTGTAGAACAATGTTTGTTCATGCTAGTTGGAGATCAATGCAATCAGATTATTTTGAATGTGATACTAATCTGGCCCAACCAATTAAGAAATTAAGGAAGTCCTAATATGCCCTGCTTCTTGTTTAGGTATGCAACCGCAAGTGCACGTTCAGATGGTCTTCTTCTCCTCTGTGGAGGGAGGGATGCCAATAGCGTGGTGAGTCAAGCATATACTTTTTGTACTGATTTATTTGTTCTATCATATTGCTATGCCTTGCAGTTAGATCACAATGTCATGATGGTGCTCTTTTCTTTCGTAACTGGTCAATTTTTCTTACCTTTTTTGTTGCCTTGGTTATTCATAGCCTCTGGCAAGTGCTTATGGACTTGCCAAACATAGAGATGGACGTTGGGAATGGGCCATTGCCCCTGGTGTGTCACCCTCCCCCAGATATCAACATGCTGCAGTAAGTGTTTTTTTTTTTCATTAAATTTCTCCTTTCTGGCAGAGATCATAAGGGAGTTATCAGTTGTTTATGGTAACAGGTTTTTGTTAATGCTCGGCTGCATGTATCTGGAGGGGCACTTGGTGGTGGACGCATGGTGGAGGACTCATCCAGTGTTGCGGGTATTTCCTTTATGCTCTTTGTATTCATTGCTTGTTTAGATTAACACTTTCTGATATAGTTTTAAAAAAAGAACACTTTCTGATATAGTTTTAAAAAAAGAACACTTTCTGATTTGGTTATATCTTTTACTTTTCACTTTGGTCGGGTGTGATGTCATTCTCACAGCCATGTTTCTTCTTTCTTCCTTCTCTTCTTTTGGCAGTTCTTGATACAGCTGCAGGAGTGTGGTGTGACACAAAATCTGTTGTGACTAGTCCTAGGACTGGCAGATTCAGTGCAGATGCAGCTGGTGGAGATGCTGCTGTTGAATTGACCAGACGCTGTAGGCATGCAGCTGCTGCTGTTGGGGACTTGATATTTATCTATGGTGGTCTACGTGGCGGTAAGGCTATATGATATGCTTGCTCAATAACTGCTTCTCATTGTTGCAAAAATTGGAAAAAGTTGATGTGGAAGGTAGCAGCATACCTTCCACTTTCTTTTCTAGTAATCATTTCTCCTCCTCTGCCCTCCTTGTAATAGTCCATTTTAAATTCAACCAAATGTAGGATAAAGCTTCAAATAGAAGCTATCCTTTCTTTGCTTATAAATCCCAACAAACTAACTTCTCCGACGATACAGCCTGACTAAAATTAAAAAATAGACCCTAACATCTGATTTGTACAAATCAGATCCTAAGCCAAAGACTATAAATTTAGATCAAAATCCAAACAAAATAAATGACTTGCCAAGTGCTAAACTATGTTAAACATCTACAGATCTGCAACACTTAATGGTTTGATATAAACTTGAAACTAAACACTAATGTGGGAATTCTAAAGATTATTTTTATTTGTTAATGAATATTTTCCCTCCCCGGGGGCATAGTGTGGCATCTGGATTCTTTCATCGGGTGCTATTTCTTTTAGATCAAAAGGTGGTCTGACTCTATTGGATCAAGTCATAACCTAAGCCGTGCTAGGAGCTAGGTGGCTCAAGAAAGAACAAAAAAGTGAAACTTAACCTTTTGAATTCACAAGCACCTCATAATTCTCTGAGAAATGATTACTCGGTATGCAAGTGGATAATGGTCTCTCTGGTAGAAAATAGTGAAATATCTGCCTTGTCCATATGACACATGGTAATGATGAGATACATGAGAACAATTAGTTGTACCTTTCTGTCAAATACCTGACTTTGAAACTTAAGGCATTGATATTCAAGAGAAGAGGCATTTGTGGATATCAAGGCAATATATTAATTAGCCGATCTCATATTAAATTTATATGTAGGTATGTTGCAGTTATGTTTACAAATGAAGTGTTTGTTGACTATCCGAACTGCTGCAATTAATGCTTCTCTCCTCTCTGTTCTTTTAGTATTTTCCATGTAAAGTACATCACATGAGAACCTCTGGAGCAGTTATTTGGATCACTTGCTGGTTTCTGCTGCGAGCGTACTTAAGCTGTTAAAAAGTTGCTGATGTTTGGAATCCTTCTATGCAAGGCAATTATTTACTTGTCACCAATTTCGCAGGTGTACTGCTGGATGACTTGCTTGTTGCTGAAGACTTGGCTGCCGCCGAAACAACAAGTGCAGCTTCACATGCCGCAGCTGCTGCCGCCAATCTACAAGATGGCAGGCTTGCTGGGAGGTATGGTTTTGGTGATGAAAGAACGAGGCAAACAGTTCCTGATGCAGTTAATGATGGTTCTGTTGTACTGGGAAATGCTGTTGCTCCCCCTGTAAATGGCGATATGTATACTGATATAAGTACTGAGAATGTCATGCTTCAAGGATCTCGGTGAGTCTACAATTGGATAATAATGGCAGTGCCTATTGTGCCTGCTGTCATCTTTTTTTAAATTCTGTTGTTGCCTTGGTTCTCAGTTTCACCATCTTGGGTTTGTTTTGTAGGAGACTCAGCAAAGGTGTTGAATATTTAGTGGAGGCCTCTGCAGCAGAAGCTGAGGCTATTACTGCTACACTAGCAGCTGCCAAAGCTCGACAGCAAGGTAATGGAGAAGTCGAACTTCCTGATAGGGATGGTGGAGCAGAGGCTACACCAAGTGGAAAAGCAGCATCTACTTCGATCAATTTAGATTCTTCCAGATCGAATAATTCTGCCCCAACTGGAGTCCGTCTTCATCATCGTGCAGTTAGTATTCAGATCCTTTATGCTATGTCGTGCTATCTGGTTAAGTTTGGAAAATAATAGACTGATGATGTGCCTTTAATACATTTATAGATAGTTGTAGCTGCAGAGACTGGTGGTGCTCTTGGTGGTATGGTACGACAGCTTTCTATCGATCAATTTGAAAATGAAGGTCGGCGAGTCAGTTATGGAACCCCAGAAAATGTCACGGCAGCACGAAAACTTTTGGATCGACAAATGTCCATCAACAGTGTTCCGAAAAAGGTACAATAAGTTATTTTGTGCTTCAACTAGTTAGGATTAGCAACGAGAATAACAGAATTGGAATTTGTATACTTGTGATTTTCCATTGCCAGGAAATTAATTACCCTTCGGGGTGGCCTAGTGGTTTGGGCTTGGGACTTCCATGTTGGAGGTCTCAAGTTCGAAACCCCTTGCCAGCGAAAGCAAGGGGTTTGCCTTTTGGGTCGAGCTCGTCGCACCGGGCTTGCCTAGTGCGGGTTACCTCTCCTAAGTGGTTTGCGAGCTATTGCATAGGAGCGGGGGTCTTACCCTGTGCGCACCCAAAGGGTAGCGGCTGCGGGTTTCCCTTGTCATCAAAAAAATAAATAGTGAATATGGTAGTATTTTATTGAAGTTGGTCCCAAGCAGATTCTTCCTTTCTTTTAACAACAGTGATATCCGGATCTGTTGGCGCTTACCCGTACTATTCCCTTTGATGCTGCGGCCCGACCTAAATTCCTCCGTTTAGGAAACCTATAGGTCCCTAAGACAATGAATGGACACATGAAGAACAAATGGAAAGACAAGTGAAGAAAAGAAATTGACTTTTACATTTTTCCTGATGTATATATTGTGGCCTTGGATGGGGAGAGAGAGAGAGAGAGGTGGATTGGGAGAGGTACGGGAGAAAGAGAAGAAGATTTCCAAATGGGAGACGTTTGGACTGCAGTAAATACTCGGGGCAGTTGGCCCATTGCTATTCACAGTACTCAACAGAAAAACATATATCCGGTTCGCAGAATAACTGCTATAAGCTTAGGCGGTCTTGTTCCTATTAGAACAGATAACTTTTGGTGTTTGTTATAATCTTTTGCTCTTTCTTTCTGTCTCAGCTGATCACCCATCTTTTGAAGCCTCGGGGTTGGAAGCCGCCTGTGCGACGAGAGTTTTTTTTGGACTGCAATGAGATCGCCGATCTTTGTGATAGTGCCGAAAGAATATTTGCTAGTGAACCTACTGTTTTACAGCTAAGGGCTCCTATTAAGATATTTGGCGACTTACATGGGCAATTTGGGGATCTCATGCGTCTTTTTGACGAGTATGGTTCCCCGTCAACTGCTGGGGATATTGCGTAAGTGTCTTGACAATCTTGCATTTCAGTATTTTTTTTAGTTAAAGTGTTTGTTTGAATCTATGTTGCCTAGTCCGTGTCGTGATTGAAATTACTGAAATTATAGCAGTTTCAACTAGGGATAGGCATTCGTTTGTTCAAAACTTCGGTTCGGTTCTTTGATTTTAGTTCTTCACTGGTGCATACCGAACCGAACTATTTTGGTTTTTTCTATTTCGGTATGTGATCTAAGTTTTCTAACTTTGATGCTATTGTTGGGATGCTCCATTTTCGAGTTTTTCCCGTGAAGGGAGGCCAGTCTTGCCAAGCATTGTAAATAAAACATGGACATTAGAGGGCAAGGAAATAGCTAAGGATTTCCTTACATGTACCACTTTCAAGCTGTCCAACTGGCTATATTGAAGAGTTGCTTTTAAAAAATTTCCTGAAGTCCCAACTCCTACGATTATTAGACATTGTCCTCTTTGACTGTACATGCATGTATCTTATAAATTTTTGACAATTTTATTTGTATTTATACCATTTTGAAGTGCAGTTTTGATTTCATGGATTCTTTAGTACGAAAAACCTTGCATATGCTGTATTTGCAAATCAGATTAACACTTCAATTTTAATTCACATCTGTCTGTAAGGTGAGGGGTCAATCCTTTTATTGTCCTTTCCATTTACGCAGGTCTCTTCCATTTCCCCAATTTTGTTTGAATTCCACTTCTTTTTTCTGGGAAAAGTGAAGGAGAAGGAACTTCTTGAGTGAATCCATCTTGTTCCTGTTTAGACCTCTTCATCTCAAACAATTCAATTTCTGTTTCTGTCTCTTTTTCACTGTTCAGTATGTTATTCTTTAGGTTTCTTTTCTACATCTCTCTTCCTCACTTTTCAAGGTGGTGTTTCTTATGCTTCTTTTAGTGTTAGTTCAACTGTAGGTTCTCTTTCATAATTATTTTACTCGAGCCATCTACTAAGAGAAATATTCTTAGGGCCTGTTTGGACATGCGTTGTGAAATCATGATTTCTAATCAGATTGATTTGAAGTTTTATTTCGTCATGCAATTTGGATTTTTTAAGTTGTATTTTTCTCATAAATGTGAATACCCTACAAGTTGTAAAAAGTGAAAACTATCAAAATTTCTCCAATTCTTACACAATCTTACCAAATGAGCAAATCATAATTCATAAACAAGTATTGAAATATCCTAAGGCGCTGCATTGATAAATCGCATATGTCTATGTTCCTTTTATAAATAAATGTTTGCGATTACAAACTTTCAAAATACACATAATTTTACTAAGATACACTAATCAACAATAGTTGTAACTAGTTATTCTTTAATATAATGTTTTCACAAGGATCCTACAATCTCTTCATACTGAATATGTTTTTTTTTTTACATAATATAAACTTATGGGTCAAAACATTTAGAAAAAATTGAAATCACTATTTGAAATCCCCAATCATGTTTTTTTTTTTTTGGAGAAATTGTAGTTTGAAATCATGATCCCAAATCGCATGTCCAAACGCTGATTTAAAATCATGACTTCATATCGCATGTACAAACGCAAACTTAATCCTTCTTTTGGGGGGTTTTCACCATTTTTTGGGTTGGGGCCAGGGAACATACAATAAAATAAGATGATATCATTCAGCATTCTACCTCATTTAACATGGTGGATAAACATTTGTCAGGCCCCTTAAGGTATTGGTTGTATACCATTACAAAATCGTTTGGAAAACCACAGATCCATTCATCTATATAGAATCACATGCGGATCATTGCATGCATGCATGTGAAAACCTCTACACTGGATTTCATAACTATTAACTGTGAAGTTATCTAGTGATTTGGAGCCCTCTGGACGTTAATTCTTAATACCTTTAAATCTTTTGCTGCCTAATAGACATTCCAATCTCCTTGAATTAGGATAATAATTTTGATCCTACATCAGACATTCATGAAAATACTATCGCAAATTTCCAAGGAGAGCAGAGGCATTTGCTTAGGAGATTCTCTTTTCCCCCCTAGTTGTTCCTTCTTGTATCGATGTTGCTCCTGGAGCTGGGGGGAATGAAGTAAAGATGATGGTTCCTGTTCACCCTGAAGTCGCTTAACGACCATCTTGCTTTGAACTCTCCAGTAATTGCTCAACATCCATACAAAAGATATTACACCCTCCGTCCCAATTTATATGTAGTTTGATTGGGCACGAAATTTAAGAAATATGAGAAGAGTTGGCAATGTTCTAGAACTACCATTAAAATAAATGAATTTTTAATAGAAAAGTACACCTTTGTATACTTTTTTGTCAAATAAGTGGGACCCAACATGGGTAAAATTTGATAGTGTCATTTAGTGTTTGCCAAATAAGTAAATGCGTCATTCTTTTTCTGTCTGACTAAATAGGAAAGTGTGTCATATAAATTGGGACAGAGGGATCTGCCTAAGCCTTGGCTAGAGAAGTTACTCGGTACCTATATTGGTGGGAGGTAGCAGGTACATGATGGTACAACCGTTGTAAAAAAGTAATATGACGTCTTACATTATTAAACCGCGAACCAGTTAGATCAGTTGCTTGTTCAGGATATATAAATAGTTCCGAGTAGACTTTGGGTTGATGTGAGAAAATTAGAATTGATACTAGATGGAGAAGTGTATATATCTTGGACCTCACAACGATGTTTGGTTGTAAGTTGTGTAGTAACTTACGAAATACTTAGGACTATCTTGGGAGGAAAGGGGACTTGGTATCTGTGACACTGCTCTTTTAAATAGGTCTTGGGGAGTGGCTATGGAGGTTACAGATGAGGAAGAGGCCCTTTGGACAGAGATGGTTGCAGCAAAATATGGAAGTAGCGAATATGAATGGTTCACGAAAATAGGTCACAACATCTCACAAGGTCTGTGGAAAAGAATAAGGAGGAGTCCATAAACCTCTTTAACTGTGCTGATTTTATGGTTGCGAAATAGGAGTCGTATGCAGCGTTTGATATTTGGTGCAGGGAATTAAGATTGAACTGTTACAACTGGTCCCACATTGGTGGCGGAAAAGGGTTGTTATCTCGTTTTATGGTATTGGACAATTGTCACCTCATGGCCTAGCTTTTGATGTTGAGTCGGACCAAAGGTCCATTTCTCCTCAAAAATGATGTTTCTTTGGTTCCTCTAGCTAGTGATAACGAGGCGATAGTAACAGAGTGGAAAAGTTTTCGAAAGGAACACATGCAAGGTAACATGGGACAGTTTTTGAAAGATCTTTTAGGATTGTGTGATTAGGGAGCGGGATGATGGTATTGACCCCCTCTCATCCAAAGAAAAAAGGGGAAGGGGTGATCTTTTTCAAATTTAGGTGCATGCTGGGATGCCATTCTTATGGCAGTCAACTTTAGGAAGAGGGGCAAGGTATGCTTGCATGCATTTTGTTTCTTGGGTGGGTGGGAAGGGGACACAAATCGGTTGCTTTTGCAATGTGAATATGGTTCATATTTATGGAGCTTCATTGTTCAGTTTTTCTTGTGCAACCGCTAAATCAGTGAAGTCCTGAAAAGTTTGAGCGACAACATGAAGAGAAGGAATTGCATGTTGCACGACTCTGCATAGTTTGATGATTTGAGGTGCAAGGATTGTAGAATATTTCAGGAATTGAAAAGTTCTTGTGGAGGATCCTGATTAAAATAAAGTCTTTGAAGAAGATTAAGACGGGACTTTGCTGTTAATTTGTATTGTTGGAATAATATTATATATAGTGATTGGATTCTGGTTCTCAACCCCCCCCTAAATATCTCCGTTCAGGCTTTTGTCCATTCTAACACCTCTTTGCAGGGCTGTTGCAATGTATCTTTTTCTGTTTCTCTCTATCCCTGGCTTCTTAAACTTCTACCAATTTTTGTAGTTGATGGTTAAAATGATCTTTTTCCAATGTCAATATGCAGTTCTAATGCTGTTCCCTTGGTACTAATTCTTTTTTCAGTAAATGCCAATTTGCTAATCTTGTGTAATCGACTCTTCAGGTATATTGATTACCTCTTCTTGGGAGATTATGTTGATAGGGGCCAGCACAGCTTGGAGACCATTACTCTTCTCCTTGCTTTAAAGGTATCTGTTTGCTATATACTTATGATACAGTTCCACTTTCGGAATTGCTCTTTACTGATTTTAATGGCACATCACTGTTTGTGTTAGGTCGAGTATCCTCACAATATACATTTAATACGTGGGAACCATGAAGCTTCAGATATAAATGCGCTCTTTGGCTTTCGAATTGAGTGCATTGAACGCCTGGTATGCTACTATCATTTACCAATTGAAAGTCCTCCTTCCTCCTTCTAGTTGGTTACTGATCTTCCTTATGGAGCAGGGTGAGAGAGATGGAATCTGGGCATGGCATCGGATTAATAGATTGTTCAATTGGCTTCCTCTGGCTGCCCTGATTGAGAAAAAAATCATCTGTATGCATGGTGGGATTGGAAGGTCCATTAATCACGTTGAGCAAATAGAGAATATCCAGCGTCCTATCACTATGGAAGCTGGCTCAATCGTTCTGATGGATTTGTTGTGGTTAGTCCATGTCTTCTCTTTTTTCTTCTTTCATTTTGACATTGCCCTATTTTCTAAAATTGATTTATGCTTCTAGGTCTGACCCAACAGAAAATGATAGTGTTGAAGGACTAAGACCAAATGCAAGAGGCCCTGGCTTGGTAACTTTTGGGGTGAGTAATTTATTTTACGACTTCTTTGAGATTACTGATTCACTTAATTCTTCATTTCACAACTCTTAGATTTTTTTTTTTAATTTTAAGAAGCTGCAATATTCTTCTCCATTTGGGAGAACTGAAGTTAGTTACAGTGACTCATAAAGGAATGGAATTTGACCAAAAAAATCAGCTGCCTCCGTCCACCCCTCGCTATCTTTTGTATTTCATCACTGCACAGGCTGTCATTTCTTAAGTATTTTTTTCTTAGTGCCGTTGGGCTATTGTAGCTCCTCATCTGCAATAATTAGTCTTTATTTATTTCTTTGGTTGGACAATCTTAATTTGTCTGTCCAAGCTCTTTTCTTTAAGAAGTACTAAATTCATAATCCTTGAAACAATTTATCTTAAAAGTACTGATGATTGGGATATCATTTTTCTAGCTTTTGGTGTTGGATGTTTCTTTGGTCCATGACAATCACAGGTCATTCCTTTTTTTTGTTGCCAGACTTGTCGGTTGCATGTAATTTCTATAGCATTCCTCTATTGCACTTATGTAAAAACTTTCCTTTACATGCAGCCCGATCGTGTGATGGAGTTTTGCAACAACAATGATCTTCAACTAATAGTCCGTGCCCACGAATGTGTGATGGATGGCTTTGAAAGATTTGCTCAGGGGCATTTGATTACGCTTTTTTCAGCCACCAATTACTGTGGTATGTTCTTGCTGATTTTGGATGCTCAGAGGGTTTTCAAAATTTTAGATAGCAGTTTTATATATATAGGGACTCTTTTTTAAAAGTAAAATCTACTGCTGCAGGTACTGCTAACAATGCTGGTGCCATTTTGGTATTGGGTAGAGATCTTGTTGTGGTTCCAAAACTTATCCACCCAATTCCGCCAGTTTCATCGCCTGAAGATTCACCTGAGCGGCATATAGAAGACACTTGGATGCAGGTTCCATTATTTTCCTTTTTTTCCCACATATCTTTTGTGCTTTGATCTATGTTGGTCTTGTTAACACTCGTCTGTTATAGGAGTTAAATGCTAACAGACCCCCTACACCAACCAGAGGCCGTCCCCAAGTTGCCAACGATCGAGGTTCTTTTGCTTGGACTTAGCTTTATAGTGAAGATTCTTTTCATATACTTTGAGCTTCATGCTCTAACATCTGGGATTTCCAGTGATATGTACATAGCATGACGCCATTTGGAGAGTGTCGCTGACAAATATATCCTCTTTGAAGATCTAAGGCTTTGAGGCACTCGGGATCTTCCAGCACAATAGACAACAGGCCTTCAGACAGATTCAGATCTCAAAGATTGCAGGCACATTGTCTATTCATCCATGTGGAAGCAGTTCAGGATCTTCGAAGTTTCCCCTTGTACATTGAGCAACAGATACAGATATAAGGATCAACATGTGTTGCTATGTTCTCATGCGATGGATAGTGCTAGATTTTCATTTTATAAATCTCTCGGCTAGTCCTATATATAATCCCCCCCCCTTGTTTTAGGCGTATTATTTTTGTCGATGGTAAAAGAGGACTCGAGGGTCCCCATTTGGTGGGATACATAATCCTGAAATTTCTCATGTATCATAGAGGGTGTTGCTTGGTGTAATTTGTGTTGTTGGTGTCATGTAGAATGTAACTTGTGTGTGAAAATATGAAGCTTTAGTAGAACAACAAAACAAAGGAGTGGCTAATTACTATTTCTTAGCTTCTTCATCTTCCAATGTTTGGTAGCATTCTGTGAGAAAAGAAAGCAGCAAATTGTTTATTTGTATAACACATGTTTATTTATGTCATAATACATTCTTCATTTTGCCTTGGCTGTTATCTCCTCCAACTTTAGGTGTATTTAAGTAGACAAATAAAGTTGAACAAGTAGATACCTACATCCTATATGGCATAATACAAATCATTTTGAGTGTCTCACACAAATTGTCATATAGGATGCATGTGTTACTTGTTCAACTTTATACAAGTGCCTATTTGTACACTACAAAACAAAATTGAAGGGCATAGATGACAACCGAAGTATAAAGAAATGATACAATTACATTTTACGACTTTATTTTTTGTTCTTTTTTACTGTAAGAAGGTTGGGGTTTTATCTCCTAGTTGGATTTAATTTCTCTATCAAGGCTATTAGCTTCAACTAATTGTTAGAAAATCTATTTTGTTTCATCTTATTTTTCTAATGCATCTCACGTAAATCAAGTAGTAGGTATGATAGTATTAATATCAAATCCGCAAGGACAAACAATTGATTTACTTGCCATTTCTTGATATCGATGAGGACGATCAGTCTATCACTCTGTAATGCTAAGATGAACTAGAAAAGTTGATAAATTCATCAGCTGGGAATATTTTCATGTGATATTGTTTAAGAGAAGTCTTCAATAAAATGAAGTACAATTTTTTCTTGTCAAAAAAATATAGATTGACGTACACTGCCACATAGTTTTACAACAAAAGCATCACGTCATATATGTTCAACATCTCCACACTAACTTCTAATGCATATAACATATCACAAATAGTCGTTTTTTCAACTCCTGTAATTGAAAAATAGCGCCACTATAATGGAGAATCAAGTTCCATAGATAAAACTCCACAACAGTGACTCCTATTTCACCTGTCGTATATGCATATTAGCATATAACATATCACAAATAGTCCTGTCAGGATTCAGTTCATAGACAGAAATCTATGTCAAATGCAATAATTAAGGGCTTCCCTTATATGTGCTTGTCTAACTTAATATACATCTAAAATAGGGTGCTAAATATATTTTGCTGCAGAATAATTAAGTGTGCTACGGATACAAATTGATACAAACGTGAAGCTTACACTCCACCATCGCCAATTCAAGCTTTAAATATCACTGAAACAAAACTAATTGAGTACATGTGTTTTAACCTCGTTTCACAGGTCGTTGAACGTAAGATTTATTGGGATCTTCTGTTTTCAACTTTGGAGGTCGAATTTCTCCTTTCTTAACCTGCAGAAGCACAGAAAACTTGTTCACTAGTGTTTTCTTCAACCTATAAACATTCCCCTCATAATCTTCACATGGGATGGGAAAAGTATAGTGTTTGCAATATAAGGTAATAACAGTCTTACCTTCTTTCCTCCCTTCATGAAATCTCTCCAACTGGACACCTGATGATAAATAGAAGAAAAGTTTCAGAAACTCAATTCAGTAAGTCCAGATTTTGGAACATGACGGCTGTCTTAACTGTACAATTCCATATCATCATGAAGATTAGGTTCAACACAACTATCATGTTCCAAAGACCTTAGGTTCAATACTATTATCATGTTTGTCACTTGGGATTGTGGTAGGATGGATAGAATTCCTCCACCTTTAACCAGAAGTCTCAGCATTGAGACCTGAAAATGGAAAAAGTTCTGGTAGAGAACACATCTCCATTTAATGAGTCTTACGCAGCAGTTGGCACAAATCCGGATCAGTTGGTGCCCCAAAACGGATACCGGACACCAAGTGGGAAACAAAAAAAAAAGATTATTATGTTCCAAAGAACCCAAACACCTGTGTTACTAGTTGTATCATTTGCTACAAAAAAAAAAAAGACACTAGAGATTCAAAGAGAATCTTCATAGTAAAAGTAAAGTTACATAATAGATGACATAAACCACTCAAGTTCATAGGCAATCGTCAACAACTTCATGTTCCTGAAATCAAGAGAGTCATTTGCTTGGCTCCTGTAGCATCATGTCTTAGGCTCTTAGCTAAGAGATGAGATACCCATGACCCAGCACAGAGCCAGAACCCCCTCACCCTTAAAGCAAGAAGGAATAGCCTTGTTTCTTTTTCTGCTCCTTTTAGAACAAGAAAAGTGAACCAAAAAATACTTTTTTATCTTAGAAGTTTACACAAAATACAAGAATACACCGAGATGCAACTTTCAAGTAGTAGTTACTTCAGGGATTTTATTTTATAACCACATCAAACACAAGCAGAGGACATACGAAAGGTTAGATTTTGTGCAGAAAATGTACATAAAATTGCACATATAATCCTAACAACTCATGAAACAAGACTATTAAGTAGTTTGTATAAACTTCGACCATGCTGAATTATTTGAAAGAACAACATACTTCAAATGAACATACAATGGAATTCAAGTCAGCCGGTTTAAATGGAAAACCAGATAACACATATACAAGCCACATGGGAAAAAACATCACCTCTACCTTCTCAAAAATAAAAAAAAAGCATCACCTCTGAGAGAATAGAACAAACATGCCAAAATGTAGCATTGGAACTTTTTTCCGGATAAAACAAACTGTGAACCAACACTAGACAATTGACTAGATATATAGAAGTTTGTACTATAAGTCTGCAAGGTTCATGTATTGGGAAACAGCAAGGATACATAATGCATTGAAAACTAACCCTCTTTTCTCTAGTTCCTTCCCACTGCTCTTCATGCTCACGCTTCCTTTTCCACAACTCTTTTGTTTCTTCCTCATCTTTCTTCAAGCGACCTTCCTCTTCCGATATCTACACAACATCAAGTTATAAATTCTCAATTAAAATCTAAAAACATGTCGGGTAAAGAGAAGAAACTGGTATAAGTACCCTCATTGCCATTTTTCTCCTCCTCCATTCTTGGTCCGTCAAGATTTCTTTAACTTTCAACTTCAGCTTATGCTGGAATTCTTCTGATTGCTCATGCTCTTGGTCGAATTTTCCCTATTAGTCAAGAAATCAACCATCTCAAATTAAGAAAACTAATTTTCATGGTAACATGGATTTCATAAATGCTCAATTAACTACTACCAAACATTCCCTTATCTCAGCCTTTGGGGTAGACAACATGAGGAATTCAACAAAAATTTTCTAACAGATAGGTGAGAGACAGTCCAAAACACGTCTAGTTGCTTGGAGAAAATCAAGGTGCCATATAAGCACAGTTCAAGGTGGTTGGGCAATGATTAACACGGTTCTCAATTAGGAAAAAAGAGGCCACCCAAAGCTACAGATAACATCAGGAAGAAAATTCCCCATATCAAATCCAGGGACAACAATTCCAGCTAATCATAGACATTCAAGTTGGATAATCTGATGAGAAGAGCCTACTAAAGAGAATTACCTCAGTAACTAATGATTTCAATTTACTAGCAGTATCTTTCTTAAGCTGCTTCTTCCACTTTGCTCTCAGCTCTTCTGTGATCATACCCAATGGGAGGAAAAATAAAGAGACATTTCCGTGTCAGACACAAGCCACTCAAAAAGATACAGCTCAATGAAGAACATTATGGTTTTCACTAATTTAGTGACAAAACAAGAACTTGCATTACCAAACAAAAGAAGCATTTGCCATGTTACTCTTCCCATATAAGTATGGCCAAATATATAAGAACTAATAGTTTTGACAATGTCCACAATCAAATAATAACAGAAACAGTTTCTACGAGTCCAGAGCCTAAAGGACCAGAATTTGAAGCTAAAATTCCAAAATGGACAATGAATTGTGGGATGAACCAAAAGGGACAAAGCGCCTCATCCCCAACGACTAGCATAAAAGTTTGAAGGCCGAACGGCTGTTTGGCGTGCAGGCCATTTTTTAAAATCAATTAGTCGTGCAGCTTTACATGACTCATTTAATAATTTTCTTTTAAATCAAGCATTGGCCAGCCAACGACTAGCCTTTTAAAAAATTAGAAGTCGTTGGCTACCACATGACTAGCTAATGATTTTATTTTGGAATGGTCTAGATTCAGATTCCTGAACGTATTCCTTGTCATTTTTTTGAGGATTTGTTTCCAGTTGATTCCTTAACATTTTTTCAACTAGTCGTTTTTTAACACACGACTAGTTGATTGAATCAACAAGAAACAAATCCTCAAAAAAATAATAATGATTAAAAAAAAAGGCTAGTTGTTGGCTGGCCAACACTTAATTAAAAAAATAAAATTAAATAAGTAGTGTAAATCTGCATGGCTAATTGATAAAAAAATGGCCCACACGCCAAACGACCGTTTGGTGTGGGCTGTCAAACTTTTTTACTTGTCGCTGGGGATGGGGGGCTTTGTCCCTTTTTGTTCATCCCACAACTCGTTGTCCGTTTTGGAATTTTAGCTTCAAATTGCGGCCCTTTAGGTTCCCAACTCCAGTTTCTACCTCCTTTATTGATGCAGTGACAATGTTACAAGCAAGATAAAACAAAAACAAGAGGACAATATGAAGAAAAGGGCAGCCAACCTTTCGCTGCATTAACCTGGTTCAGAATATAATCCCTCTCTTGAGGATCGAGTAATAATTGCTGGGCTTTTGCTAAAGCTGCATATATAATGAGAACAATTTGGTCAAAATTTGCCACAAGGAAGCAAATTTTTTGTAGAATAGTGTTTACCTACTAAAGCAGTAAAACAGTCAATTTATCAAAATTTCACTCTGCAAAACTACAATGAAGCTCTAAAAGACTAATTTTGACAATCAGAAAAGGGTTGAACTCCTTTATGAAACACTCCATTGCTGCTACTAGTTCTGCACTGAACAACCATGATGGTTCTCCCAACAAATGAGGGAATTCTCATTCCAAACAGCTACTTAAGCTGGTGTCCCACTAATGCGACAAGAAACACCAACAGGACAAAGATTGTACTTATAACTTTGAGGTATTGCAGTGTCTTTGAAAGTGGATTCTTTTGATAGTACTTGAAATTCTCTTGAAAAGAAAAACATATTCCAACATTAGGTGTCTTTTACGAATTTCCTAAGGCTGCTATTTGAAGTGATAACAATGTTTGCTAGCCAAAAAAAACCATTTGATATGGAAACTCTACACAGTTTGGACGAAGCAGGTTTTCAGGCAATAGAGAGGGATAGATGGAGAACTGTCTGATACGAGCACGGCTAATTTAACCAACTATGACGATCCATTTGAGCACACATTAAGGATACACAGAGGAGCTTGGATGATCTTATGGAACACAAAAGGGAGGGCTTCCACATATGGATGATAGCTTGGAGCCTGAGGGGAAGAGAGACTGCCAAGTTTTTTTTTTTTTTGAAACTGGTAAGGTTGAATTCTTCAGCATTAAGGGTATGCTGGCTACCTCCAAAAAGGGATAATTACAGATTTCCTATCAAATCTATAATCTGGTCTAGATCATCTATACAAAGCTGTTTACACGAGCAGCAAGCCTCACTTTGACAATACAATGCAGCACTTTGACGATGGGTAGCTGCAATGCCTCACTTTGGCGTTGGCAGCACCACATTGGCGAGCTCAAGCCACTTGGGCAAGCATCAAGCCAAGTTTGGTGATCAAGAAACACTTGGGCGATGCCAAGTGCATTAGGGCGATCAAGCAAGGCACATTTGGGGTTCGATTTGAAATAGTCACTTTTGGGCTATGCATTTAAAGGCAAATACCATAAATACATACCTTAGTCATTTCATTCCTTAGATTATGTTGATTGTGAATTGTCTTGAAAGACTTGATAGCTCTTGAAGTTGTAGCTTTGGGTGGATTCCCAATTGTCTAGCTTAGTGGGTGGATTCCCAACTAGGTAGCTAAATGTATTAGGTGGATTCCTAATAGTTTAGGTTGATCAATTACGGGTGGATTCTCTTAATTGTTCTTTAACTTATTTTGCTTGATTAATCATATAGAATCATCCATTTGTGGATTCAAATTGGTTTCTCTTTTGGTTAATTGAGGGATTATTGTTCATTGATTAGGTTCAATTGGGAGGTGAGGGTATAGAGTCCCTTGTTGCCCATAAACTTGATTGATTAGCCTTAATCCACATATCTTTTCTTATCTAATTTTCGCAATTGATTTTGATTCAATTCATCCCCAATTGGAATCGTATCACGGTCCCACAACAAGCATTTGGTGGACAATTTAGAAAGAAAATTTCATATGCAGAGGACGTTGGCAACTCTTTGCAGAAGATCAAGTTGAATTGCCTTCTGATTTTTTGTTTTTGGTGTAAGAAGACTTACTCAGAAGAAATTGTTGATATTATTGGTGTTCTGAGTAGCATTTAGGATGGCAGTTTAGCTTTGACTGTTTTGTCTATTAATACACACAAGTAACCAGTTTCAAAAATAATATATCTGATATGCAGAATGATGTCAGCTTAAAAGTATATCAAATAAAAACAACAAACTCATGTCACATGTACTCTTCCTTGAAAAGAACATCTGTGTCAGTGTAAGTTAAAACAACCAGTACATGTGAAGACGCTCTAGCCATATGATTGTACAAACAAATTGGAAAAACACTAGTCAAGGAGGCCCTTAGAAATAATTCTATCACAGAAAGTACCAAGATGATCTCAGGATTTTTTAATAGTAGGCTAAGCAGTCAGTGTTCCCAAAAACAAACTGCTTCACATGATCTCAAGTGACAAAAACTGTCAAATGTTACTTTTGTTGCATTTCATCAGCAACCACGAGTCATTAAATATTGAAAACAAATGAACTGCAAGTTCATTGAATCGGTTGGAAAGTTATCCTTGAGTCACATTTCTTGGATTAGTTCAAAAAGACAAAGCTTCTGCTATAATTAACATTCTTCATCAGCACTAGGCAATTCAATGTGACAAGGGGGTTTCTTGAAGGTAATTGCAATAAATTCGGTAAAACTACACTCAGAATTATAATGCATAGTTGTATATCTTGCAGTTAAAATGCTATAGGATGTGCAAAATTCCGTTACTTCGCCAGATTTATCCTAACCAAAAGAGTTCGGACAAATAAGATAATCTTTCACTCCAGAAACTACCTAAAATGAATGGAATTATATAAAGTGGCACACAGAAAGAGCATCGTCCTCACCTCCAAATGCCTCCTTTGCTTGTGGATGTTTGCACTTGTCAGGGTGAACAAGCAAAGATAACTGCAGGTAATTCAAGTGAACACATTACATGATTTGACAGAATAAGAGAAAGGTTTGAGTCAATGGAAATCATATTGACAAATTCACACCTTACGATACTGTCTTTTGACTTCATCAATGGATGAATCGAATGACAAGTTAAGATAATCAAACGGATTCAACTTGAAACATGAAAGGATCCTGCACAGTTTTTAAATTCGAAACCAGATTACGACAACTTAGCATGATAGAAATAAAAAACAGATAAGAAATAGAAACCCTTCTCAAAAAAGAAATTAGAAATAGATTTAAAATTCTAAATTGTTCTGACCAAACAAACAACCCATATCAAAAAGCAAACACTCCAAGATGCACACACACTCAAAACATAATATTATACAGAAAAAGAATAGTGTAAGCATCAATTACAAAAAAGAGATAACCAAACTAGTAGTGACGAGGGTGTTAACAACAACCAGCGTGAATAGAATAACTGGCCCCTAGTATTTTATGGACGTACAGATTAGCACTCAAGCTAACCGTCTTGAAATCTACATATAAATTAGACTGTCTACCTTACACTCTACCTTGACAGGATGCAACATCCAGAACTATAAAATCCAAAACTATAGCTAAAGTTGGTGCAAAGAGGAAGGCTTTATAAGACGGGGGAAGCAAACGACGAGTGAAGTCTATTCATTTTCCAGGTTGGGATAATGGAGAGCTGTGTTATCCTATGCATTAGATTTTTCAACCCCTCCAAAGCTGGACAGATTTTTGTACATCCTGGCCATTTTTAGCTGAAATTTTTTACATTATTAATCCCAAAACAAGAACTGAAACGGATGAGGGAAATGTCTTTTTTTTAAACTGGCTTAAGGCTTAAGGCTAAGGTAAATGAGATCAAAACAAACATGGTATTTAAACTAACACAATACCATACAAACAATCGGTAACAACCATCCAAACAAGCTGTAGTTTACTAAAATTACTATAACGTAAAGTATCCTACCATCCTTAAGCTTCCTTTCTTCCAAATTCATGCTAAGATTACCCGTCCAAATTAGCATAAAACTACGCTTAGCTCATCAAAATTTTACACACGGACATATGAACATGCAAAAAAAAACCGACTAAATGCCAAAAAATTTCGCAACGATGAAGAACTATAATTCCAATTGATTTACATAATAAAAGTGTCCATATGTAGAGAACGAAATAGAGATAAAGAGGCGAACCTGTTAACTTCATTATCGCGCTCAACTTCACTGACCTCAGCGAAGAATTGCTTCAGAAGCGCATCTTCCTGGGCGGCGATTTTCGCCGGCGACGGTGCGGTGGTTGTATCGCTGTTGTCTCCCATTGAAAACAGAGCCTTTTGAGTTTCACGCTCCGATCCCAAAATGTTTTACGGTTTGATGCATTCAGAATTGGGCTCAATATAATTTCAGCGCACTATAATTATGGACTGGCCCATTGGGCCGATGTATGAATCTTAAGCAGGTTAAGTGCACTACTTGCACAAGTAGCCACTTTAAAGGGCGTGGGATGGTTTACAAGAGTGGCCTTAAAAGTGGTAGTCTTGAACTTTTGATCCCACTTTCCCAATGTGCAAAAGTTTACGTATGATAAGTTTTACCCTCATAGGTAACATTTTTAACTTTTAACCTTGAAATTTTTTCTATAAAATAAATGAGGATTAAAAATTCAAGATCGTTCATTTTCAAGGTTGCAATTCGCAACAGAGGTGGTCATACACGAATTTTACTAATGGATGGTGTATTTATTAGTAAAGCATTTTGTATTTTTAAAAAGAGTGAAATTCAATTATTTTTTTAATTTCTCACTCAATGTTTGATATTCGCTCTAGAGCTTGATTAATTCGGATTCATATAGAGAACTCCACACTTGGGAGGGGTTAAACGTTCTCTAATTAGTAAGACGATTTTATTGTTATAGTTTTATTCTGATATTGATTTTTTATATATTAAGGATTATTTACCACTTTACTTCAATCATTAGTGGTACCATTTTCGATTATATGCATGATACATCTTGAATTAATATAAGTCGAATCCCTCATTTTTCAAAAGCGATTGAAAATAATCGGAAGAAAAAGAGAAATTAAGGCCAATTTCATTGAACTAACATGCAAAGTAATTGGAACTCCGAAAGTTCTATTATGCCTAAGGCCAAGCAGTTCATCTTGTATACAAGTAGTTATTATGAACTCGTATAAAAATATTGAATAGACGGTTGTGTATCACTTGGAATTTTTTACTCTCTTAATAGAAATTCAAAAACTTATCTCCAAATTCTATAACTATTTCCACTTTATTCATGACCATTAAATTAACAACACATGACAATTTGATGCATAAAGAAGCATCTTTCAAGTTTTATAAATTTGTGTTCTTTCAAAAAAAGGAAATAGAAAAAGATTACTTATGATAGATCAAATCATGGACTTAAAAGTAGGAAAATAATGCTGTACGGTAGTGTCTTCACCTTTATCATCATATCAATCATCTCCCACATATTAGTGATGCTTGAAAAGTTGTTATATATAAGATTTTCATGTTTTTATTGGTAGTTCATTACTGTGTCAAGAATATAAATTGAGCAAGATTCAAATATTCTTATACCCACAAATGAAAATATAAATTAAAAAGAATAGAATCCAATTTAAAATGTAATTGGATTCTGACGACACATTTATAAGCCGTACAAAGCTGGTTGCGAAGCATATCACTAGTTGATTGAACTGTTGTGAATTTAATATCATGCGATAATGGACCAAATCACACCGTTCAAGTGAGTTTAGGAGAAACCTACACCTTTGACGTGATGGTAAGGCAAATCTTGGTGGTGACGTTGAGTCCCTTTCGAGGAGTTTGTGTAACACCCTAAACAAATTTCACATCGTCAAAAACGAAAGAAAAAATATTGAATCAGTGAATCTCACATGTATTGTAACAATTTAGCTCAATAGTAATATAAGTTGTTTAGGGTCTTTACTTTTAATGGCGCATCCATGTCGACACAACATGAATAAGGGTGTGGGATTCATACTGAATTTGATCAATCAATTTTAGATATATTGACCAAAATTGAATTGGCTAATGTTTCATAATTCATATAACTAACTATATGTTTAGATATTTAAATTATCTTTTAATCGAATTTTCGCATCATGTTCGTACCTTTGATATTCTTGAAATTTAGATCATGAAGAATTCAATTTCTAGATCTATATGTGTATCGAACACCCGTACCCAAATCCAAGCAACTTATATCATCCTCTTTGGATCTAGAGGAAAGAATGAAAAAAAAAATGAATAGCCCTAATTTCACCCTTATCCTTTTGTTTAATATGTCTCGTCATAGGTGGGAATTAAGGCATCGCATAATGAAAAATGCTATTTATAACTTTTATATTATATGCTTTTCACTTGGTACACAAATGGTATTGACAATACAGTGACCCTTCTAAGTATAAAAACAAGGTGTCAATTTCATGGATGGCAAATAATCAATATATAGTATATAGTACAGGATAAAATTCTAAGCATTTTATTATATTCACCCACATATTAGACAAGAAATTATTCTGCTTAGACAATCATACTTATATGCTGTCATTTTAATGTTTTTTCCCAACATATTTACTACAACTTGATTTGTGCATTTTAATCAAGAAAAGTCACTTTTATTATCTATGGAATTCTTCTTTGATTTGAGGTTTGAGTTTTGAGAATTGAATTCTCGCCTTAAATGAATTACTCTTTGCGACTCGAGATATGCCCACCTTGAACCATCACTTTTATTGTCGATAAATAGAGTAGTTCTTAAGAAAAGTCGATTATTTATAAGATTCTTTCACTCATAATCAGAAGTTTTGAGTTTGAATCTTGAGAATTGAGAAATTTCTTCTAAAGAACTTTATGCGACGTGAATCTAAATTAATTGAGTCGGTGAATTAAATTTTGAATACCACATCATTATTTTTCAAAAAGAAGTTATGGTTGATGACCACACTATATGTAGATATATAGCAAAATCATTAGGTACCAGACCTCCACTCAAAATGGAATTTCTATAAAATTTTGAAAGAGAAATTTGGTAAAAGGCCATGATTGAGAACAAATATTAATATATGCACACATGTTGAGACCATGGCAAGTTTTCATGACCCAAATTGCCTCTAAGCTAAGTTACATGTGGTTAGTTAGGTTTGTAGGAATATACAAGATTTTTTTTTGTTTATTACTCGATGTCTCATATTTAGGTGGAATTTAGAATCTTGAATTAATTATAGACAATCCTTTAGGTTTTGAAAAATTATTTATACTTATTAAATAAATTTCTTACATAAATATATAACTTCAGCTAAAATTACTAGATTTGTCAATCACCAAAATTCTAATTCTATCACTAATCGAAATATCCTATGCTTAAAAATATATAAACCACTCCTTTCATCAAAGATGATTTATTTTTCAAAACTAATAAATTCAAAATTTCTAACTATGAATGAAAGTAACGTATATATCATTCCACCCAACCCGATAATATACAAAGATCCTTTGCAAGGCTGGCTACCAATATAGGGACTAGAGAATGATGTGGAGGTGTAGGAATGGAGAAGAATCACTCTCAAATCTCATGATTTTAAAAGGAGTAATTAGCTAGATTGTATAATCATTCATTAAAATAAAACCGATAAATATATTTTCATATATAAAATTATATATTCTATATAAAATAGTATATATTTTCTGTATATTTAATTAATCAATGTCATTATTTTTAAATACTCGACCAAATATGTAACTTTCCCATTTTCAGAAAAGACACATAACGGGGATCTGTGGGGCATATTGTATCCTTTAGCTTAGTAGGTTTACGTATGCAAAGTTTTTTGTAAATAATACTACTATTAAACTATAGTTTTCAAAAGTTAAATTTGATATTACATAGTTTTATAGTTTTCTTATATGCATAAGGAGGCTCAATTTATTTTAAATCACACGAAAAGTCTCATATTAAAAATAAAATACTTTTAATTTGAAATGATTCTATATGCATGTCGTCTTTCCTCTCATTCTCAATTATAGTAGTAAAGGACATGAATAAAAGGGCAAAAGGAGAAAAGAAAACTTTCATGACATATTCAAGCATTCTCTTTATATATATATTGTTATTGAAGATATAATTAAATAAATTATATATTAATATTATATCAAATCAGATAGAGGAATGGAAAAAATAGAGCTAAACTCACACATACCATGAGGAATATGTTTTAAAAAAATGTGTATGTGTGTGTTTCTCTAACAATTTAAATTTTTAGGTGAAATTGATCAGACTGACACACTTCAACACTTTCAAATATCCTATCAGACCTTCAGATCAATCTAATAATTGCCTTCACTTTCTTCTTCCCACCTCTCTCGGGGGGGGGGGGGGGGGG
>JAJOOF010002241.1:0-11055 GCA_029582545.1 Solanum lignicaule | reverse complement strand
CAATTTGACCCCCTAAACAAGAATATGAAGTCGGATTTTTGAAAAACGAAACGGATCTTTTTATATACAGCTAAACAAGTTTCCGGTAACTTCCGAAGCACATTTTTAAGAACTTTTTGGGTCAAATTCAAATATAATCATTTCATTAAGTTCTCGACTCCAAACTCACATGTGAGGCTCTAGTTTCACTAGTTCGTTTTTTTAGGGTCGTTACATCATGGTATCTGGAAGAAGGTGCAAGCTAAAGAGTACTCTATTGTTGAGTAATTTAGTAAAACCCCGTCCCAAATATCAATCCTGTCATTGCTGTAATCTTCTAAAACTCAACGGAACACTCTTTTGAAGGTCCTGGGTGAAGCCGATGTCCCATCTAGCATCACTGATGGAGAGGTAGCCCAAATGGTCGGGCAGGTTTTTGAGGCATACAAAATATCTTTTCACGAAGATGAGTTGCCACTTGAAGGAACAACCCACAATAAGGCTTTGTACATTTCAGCTCAATATCAGGACAAGATTATCACCAAATCTTTGGTCGATTTAGGTTTGAATATTTGCCCTCTGAGCACATTGACAAGGCTGGGCATGGATAGTGCAAAGATCCAGACCTGGAAGATGAATGTGAGAGCATTTGATGGCTCTCAGAGGGGTACCATTAGGGAAATAACCTTGGACATGCTCATTGGTCCTGCGACCTTCCCAATAGCCTTCTAGGTCTTGAACATTCCATCCTCATATAACCTATTGCTGGGTCGTCCTTGGATTCATATGGCTGGAGCGGTTCTCTCTACACTTCATCAATGCTTGAAGTTTTAATGGGATCAAGAAGAGGTTGTAGTCCATGGGGAGAAAGGTCATCCTGTATATGCGATAGAATGAAGGGGTCATTTAAATGGTGAGATACGCCATACAGTTGAGCTTGTTGGCAACATTATAGTGCAACCATGGTTTAGTCAGAAGATTATAGATATGATGGCTTAGTTTGGTTTCGAGCTCGGGAAAGGTTTGGGAGCTAATTTACAAGGAATAGTTGAACTTATACAACCTGGTTGTCAGTCAACCACTTTTGGCCTGGGATATGAATATACTACGGAGGAGTGGCTTGATTGGCAACCACCTAGAGATGGGTACTACTATCCATTGAAGAAACCCATACCACCGTTGCACCAATCGTTTCGATCAGCAGGTTTCATGGGAGGCATCATTGATGAGATTCTAGAAGACATGAAAGGTTTGTCTTTGACCAAGGAGGAAGGGAAAGTTTGTAATGTCGTGATCAACGAGAAGGAGAAAGGGGACCCTAGAGGAAGTAGTGAAGCAAAGATCAACATCAGCATTTGGACCTTAACTCTATCCAGACCTCGTCGGGCATATGGGTAGCTTTGGAAGAAGTTTTCCATCAATTTTTAAAAGTTTTCAATAAACAGTTTTAAATTCCAGTTCTCTATTATTCTTTTCAAATGCTAGTATTATGAAACTCTTGAGTTTTAATAATTAAAGTTCTTTTCCCATCTATTTAATATCTTTTATTTATTTGTGCATTATTCTTTCTTCCAGAAAAATCTGTTATAATAATGTTGAATCTGAGATTATGGCATATAATGAGACTGCAAATCTTAACATTAATGATTTAGAAGAGGTCGAGGAAAGTGCAGTCCCCAAAGAGTTAATCAGAGAGGTTGAGGAATTCGAGGAAAAGCTCAATCCGAATTTAGTGGAAACAGAGGTCGTAAATCTGGAAAATTTAGGGGTAACACAAGAGACCCGAGTAAGAATTCATACGACGGAGGATGACAATGAGTACACCGAGCGTCTCATGGAGAATAAGGATATATTTGCCTGGTCCTATGCAGACATGACAGGGCTAACCACTTCAATAGTAGCTCATCGGTTGCCTACTGATCCAGCCTGTCCTCCTGTGAAGTAGAAACTGAGAAAATATAAGACTGAGTTGAGTTTGAAAATCAAAGAAGAAATATCAAAGCAATTAGATGTTGGAATCCTTCAAGTGACGGAGTACCCAACCTGGCTTGCAAATGTCGTTCCAGTGCCCAAGAAAGACGGAAAGGTTAGAGTTTGTGTGGATTATGGGGATATCAACAAAGCTAGTCCCAATAATAATTTTCCATTGCCCAATATACACATCCTGATTGAAAACTGTGCTAAGCATGAAACACAATCATTCGTGGATTGCTTTGCCGGCTATCATCAAATTGAGATGCACAATGACGATGCTGAGAAATCTGCTTTCATCACACCGTGGGGTGTCTACAACTACAAGGTAATGCCTTTCGGGTTAAAGAATGCTGGGGCTACATACATGAGGGTAATGACCACCCTCTTTCATGACATGATCGAGTATAGAATTGGATCCATTGAAAATCAAAGCCATTCGTGATCTACCTCCGCCGAAGAGTAAGAAGGAGGTAATGAGTTTCTTGGGACGACTCAATTACATCAGTCGTTTCATAGCCCAGTCTACTATCATTTGTGAGCCTATCTTCAAGCTATTGAAGAAGGATGCTACGGTGAAATGGACAGACGAATGTCAACAAGCATTTGACAAGATCAAATATTATCTGTCCAATTCTCCTGTGTTGGTCCCCCCAGAATCTGGTAGACCATTGTTGTTATACATATCAGTATTGGATAATGCTTTCAGCTACATTTTGGGGCAACATGATGAAACAGGAAAAAAGGAGCAGGCGATATATTACATGAGCAAGAAGTTTACATCATATGAAGCTCGATACTCTCTATTGGAGCGTACCTGTTATGCTTTAACTTGGGTCGCCCAGAAGCTGCGACATTACCTCTCCTCACACACTACTTATCTCATTTCAAGAATGGATCCTCTGAAGTATATCTTTCAAAATCCCATGCCCACAGGTAAACTGGCTAAATGGTAGATACTATTGAGCGAGTTTGACATAGTGTATGTTACCCAAAAATCAGTGAAGGCACATTCATTAGCAGATCATACGGCGAAAAACCCTGTAGATGATGATTATAGACCATTGAAGACTTACTTTCCCAGACGAGGAAGTAGCTTTCGCAGGGGAGGACATCTCTGAAGAATATGATGGTTGGAGGATGTTCTTTGATGGAGCTAAGAACTTGAACGGATCCGGCATCGGAGCTGTTTTAATCTCACCAACCGGGCAACATTATCAGTATCAGCCAAACACAGGTTCCTTTGCTCAAACAATATGGCTGAATATGATGCTTTCATATTGGCGCTGAGAAGTGCAATCGACTTGGATGTCCAGGAAATGCTGATAATAGGAGATTTAGACCTATGATTCATCAGGTTCGAGGTGAATGGACTACCAAGAATCAAAATTTGTTACCATACTTGGAGTGCGTGCATAGGTTGTGTAAAAGGTTCATCAAGGCCGAATTCAAACATGTACCAATGATCTAGAATGAATTCGCAGATGCCTTAGCCACTCTCTCTTCAATGATTCAACATCCTGATCATAATTACATTGATCCTATCTACATCCACATATATCAGCAACCAGCATACTGTTTTCATGTTGAGGAAGAGCCTGATGGAAAGCCTTAGTACAATGACATACGAGGATATTTGAAGAGCGATGAGTATACTGAATATACAACAAGTGTAAAAAAGAATACAATTCGGAGGTTAGCCAATCAATTCTTCCTAAGTGGAGAAATCCTTTATAGGAGGACTCCCGACTTGGGGTTGCTAAGGTGCATAGAAGCTGGAGAAGCCAACAGGTTGATTGAAGAGATACATGCAAGAACATGTGGTCCTCACATGAATTGATTGTATTCGCTATGTTAAAAAATGTCACCAATGTCAGACTCATGCAGATATGATCCGAGTTCCTCCCAACGAACTCCATGTTAATAGTTCACCTTGGCCCTTTGCAGCTTGGGGCATGTACGTCATTGGTCCAATCGAGCCAACAACATCCAATGGACACAGATTCATTCTTATTGCAATTGACTACTTCACCAAGTGGGTCGAAGCCACCTCTCACAAATCGGTAACAAAAAAGGTTGTGGATGACTTTGTCAAAAATAATATTATCAGTAGGTTCGGGATTCCTGAGTCAATCATCACTGATAACAAAACCAACCTAAATAGTGATTTAATGAGATCATTGTGTGAGAAGTTCAAGATCAATCTTCGAAATTCTATAGCATACAGACAACAAATAAATGGAGCGGTTGAGGCTGCACACAAGAACATCAAAAGGAAATTGCGCAAGATGATCGACAATCACAGACACTGGCATGAAAAGCTACCATTTGCATTGCTGGGATATCGTACTACCATCAGAACCTCTACTGGGGCTACGCCTTATTTTCTGGTATATGGTAATGAAGCTGTGATACCTGCTGAAGTAGATATACCATCTCTAAGGATTATTCAGGAAGCAGAGCTGAGTAATGCTAAGTGGATACAAGTTCGGGCGGAGAATCTGGCATTAATAGATAGAAGAAGAATTAACGCCATTTGTCATGGTCAACTCTATCAAAATAGAATGGCCAGAGCTTTCAACAAGAAGGTTAGACCCATACACTTCTCACCTGGGCAACTAGTTTTGAAGCGGATTTTCCCAAATCAAAATGAAGCAAAGGGTAAATTCTCAACAAACTGGCAAGGTCCATACATAGTCTCTCGGGTATTGACAGGCGGAGTCCTCATACTTGCAGAAATGGATGGAGAAGTTTGGCCCAAACCTATTAACTCAGATGTTTGAAGAGATATTACATCTGAGTTTGTTTCATGATCTTTTACTCTGTATTTGGAACTACGTCAGACCTGATTCCCATTTAAGAGGGTATACGTAGGCGCTCCTATGGAGTTCGGTCTTTTTCTTAATAAAATTTTCATTTTCCCCCATTTCATTGTGTAACTGGGGCATGATTATTGAGAGGATCTCAAAAATTCCATCAAAGCATTCTCATCGCGAATCTCGATATTGGGGCAAAATTTTTGAGAGAAGCTAAAAAATTCCTTCAAACGAGCATTTTCTGCACAAATCAAGACTGGGGCAAATTTTTTGAGAGGGTCTCAAAAATTCATAGCAATCAAACTACAATCTTCAACAAAGATCAGAATAATTGAATTACTATTGAGTCAGATGTTGTAAAGTCTAAAACCCATGGTCAAAGATTCAACATTACTTTTTACAAATTAATATTTTCAAAATCTTTTTCAAAAACTCTCTCCTTCTATTTGACAAAGCAATTGCCCGGAAAGGTCTGGATGGCAAGTCAAAGGGAGCACACCGGTCAGAGCAGATCAACCACCCCCATTTTTACACTCACAATTTTTCTTTGAATACAGGAAAAACAGGTACAAATACAAAAGACAACTTCAACATCGCCTGACCGATATTAAGCTCAACGAATCGCCAGTCAAATGGCATAATATCCTTCTGACATGATGAAGGACCAAGTTATTTTGAGTCTGACAATCGCCAATCAATGGTACCCTATCCTTCCAATCAGACAAAAGGATCAAACTACTCCATAACAAGCCCGACAAATCAACATTTTAACTGCACCCACTCCTTACAATAGGACGAAGGGTCAAAGCTACAATATTCTGAACTCGAAATATGTCAACAAATGACACTCAATACTTCCAAAAGGCGAAGGTCTATGCCCCTCAAACAATTATCACATGAGCCCGACAACTATATTATGCCCGAGAACTACATTGTGCCCGAGATTGCATGTGCTCAAAGATTGCATTTCTGCCCGAAGATTTCATGTGATCGAGATTGCATTTGTGCCCGAAGATTGCATATGCCCGATATTGCATTGTGCCAGAAGATTGCATGTGCCCGAGATTAAATTGTGCCCAATTTTGTATTGTGCCCGAGAATTGCATTATTGCATATGTCCGAGGATTGAATGTGCCCGAGATTGCATTGTGCCCGAGTTGCATGTGCCCAAGATTGCATTGTGCCAGAAGATTGCATGTGCTCGAAGATTGCATTGTTCCTGAAAATTGCATGTGCCCGAAGATTGCATTGTGCCTGAGAATTGCATTTTTGCATGTGCCCGAAGAATGCATGTGCCCAAAGATTGCATTGTGCCCGAGAATTGCATTATTGCATGTGCCCGAGATTGCATTGTGCCCGAATTGCATGTGCTCGAGATTGAATTGTGCCCGAATTGCATGTGCCCGAGATTGCATTGTGCCTGAACATTGCATATGCCCGAAGATTGCATTATTCCCGAGAATTGCATTATTACATGTGCCCGAGATTGCATTGTACACGAGATTGCATTGCTTTCAAAGATTCCATGTGCTCGAAGAATGCATTGTGCCCGAGAATTGTATTATTGCATGTGCTCGAGGTTGCATTGTGCCCCAGAATTGTATGTGCCCGAGAATTGCATGTGCCCGAATAAATTCAAGTCAAGTCACAGGTATCAATAGATGCCCGAATTACAGATACGCTCTCTTTACTAATTACTTATGTTCCTAAGGCATCATGTTCTAAAAGCATCATCTTTCATGGCCTGCAGACATCATATCATGGCCTAAGGATTTAATTTCTATTTATCATGATCCAAAGGTGTCATAGTCTAAATGCATCATTTTTTCATGGCCCACATACAACATTTTCAGGATCTGAGGATATAAATTTTGCATATCATGGCCCTAGACATCATAGCCTAAGACATCATTTTCATAGTCTTAAGGAAAACATCATGGTCGATATGGGAAATTGCATCATGTTTACTTTTACCGTTTGTTTGAAATATTTGCTCTAATCATAGTACAAGCTACAGATTTGAAGACACTAACATTTTGCAGATAAGACATTTTTCACCTCTCGGCTACGATTATCACGCTCATCTCTATCGCAACAAATGTCCTATCAAATTATTTGCTACTCGTATTACAGTTTTTCATTTCACCCTTGGCTACTCATATTACTGCTTCTCATCGGATTCTTTGCTCTTAAGCTGGAAATTGCTCTGTCATGCTCTTCTCGCTACTCTAATCCTAAACATTCAAGCCAATATCCTTCCCGTTCGAATACCATACCGCTCTTTCATTTTTTAGGAGTTTCGTTTGCTCCTGAATCTAGAACTACACACAATCTAATTATCGTATAACCAGAGACATGTAGGCGGCTTAATACCAAAGTCTCGATCGTACCCCTCTCCAACTCTATTTAGTTTCAATTGATCCCACTAACATCTCTCGTCGGTCGAACAAAATTGGCTACTAAGTCAACGTTAGTTGCCCAACAATTCATTCTTCATTCTCAAGCATACAAGGGGCAGCTATTGACACCCAATTTTGATCGACCTCTAACCCTTTTTGGGAATGCTATTCGATTAAATACATATTTTAAAATATATTTTGAGTTTAAAATTTAGTCGATTTTGTCTAAATTTTTTTATAATTTTAGTATGCATGCTTTACAAAAATTATTGTAAACATTATTAAATTATTATCTTAAATTATTTTTATCGATATTTAAAATCGAAATAATTATTTTACTCAAATATTTTAAAATATTGTACAAAATATTTTAATATATATGGTATTTTAATTGGATAGCATTTCCTTAAATTTCCACTTAATTATTTAATTTTTAGCCTATTCTATTCTAATTCATTTCAATTTTAGCCACTTCAATTCAAATTCTCATTTCAATTATAGCCTTTGTTGATTTCAATTTTAGCCTATTCTTATTCCAAATTCAGACCCATTTATTTTAATCTCATCCATCCAATCAAATTATATCATCTAAGTTTAAATAGTGTGCGTCCATTCATTTAAATCGATGGTCAAGATTTGATTCCTCTACCTTTCTATTTTAACCTAAATCAGCTCCTAACCCTAACTTCTTTTTTCCATTCCTCTCTTCTCCAAAATCAGCGCCGCTCCTCCCCTATCTCTCCTCTCCGTCTTCCGACGAGAAGTGCCATCTCTGGCGCCTTCTCTCTCTCTCCTCACCTCCTCTTTCCCGTCGCCACTCATCCTATCTCCTCCCTTCACTCTTTTCTGGCGAGGAGCAGTAGCTACAACCAGCAGCCCCGGCGAGGCCCATCATTGCCTCTTTCTCATCTCTCCAGCGAATGACAACAAAGACTAGGCGAGCAACGAGTGTTGCCTCCGCCTCCTCTCTTCTCCGGCCAGTGAACACCAAACAACAACGTCAACAACGCCACCAGTGCCTCCCACCGGCGAACATCGAACTCCGAGGCAGCGACCATCGACGACAACAGCAGCTCCGACAAGATACTGGACGCCTTCTCTCCTCTCTTCTCCGGTGAGCCTCGAGGATCTGGAATTTTTCACTAAGACAGATCCGTCCAGATTTCTCTTTGTTTAATTATTATCTGTCTTCTAATGATTAGTGTGAATTCAAATATGATTTATGAAGATATATACTAAAAAAATATCAATAATAGTTTTCAATCTTGTTTTAAGCATGAATTGTTGTGATTTTGTTTGTTCTTTTTACATATAAATTTATTTGAGTGTTTGATTTTGACTAAATTTGCATTTGCTCATGATTCGTATGCGCCTGCTATAACTTGCATTTGTACAAGTTAGTTTTAAATCTGCCCATTAATATAAGTTGCATTCACTCCCGTAATTGTGAGTCTTTGAATTGATTATTTCCTTGTTTAGTGTGAGCATTTCATATTCATTGAGTGTGCTAATTCAACCTTGCTGCAAATTTGATGTAGATTCCTACTTATTTTCTCTGTTTATGATAATTGATTTTATGCTGATTGGTACTCTTAAATGATGCCTGTTTGTTTGCTATGATAAAATTTGCTAAGGAAATTAGTCTCTGAATCCGTATTTTATGCCCTCCCTCAATTAATCTAGATGGTTTTGTTGTTCTTATGGGATTGTCATAGTTAAATTTAGGTGCTTATTTATGAATCAATAAATTAATTATGGCTTTGTTTACTATAATTTTGGTTCATCCAATTCTTTAAAATTGAGTTAGTAATTGTTATTGGTATGCTTTGCTATTAGAATCTGTTAACTTTTGTTCTGATATGACAGAGGTGCTAGAAATTAGCATGTGGAGGTATGTAAAATTTGATCCTTGACTTATGTGTGAGTATTTCTTTTCCTTAAATTGTATTCCTCTTATCTGATTATTATCTATCAATTGTCCTTAATTGTTGTCCCCTACCTTTAATAAATTAGGGCAGATTCTTGCATGTTTAGTTTATGGTAAACTCTTATTCGATTGATGTTAAAAGGATATTTGGCTGATTCGCTTTACCCTATTTAAAAAATTGAGCATATTTCGTGTTTGGATATAATTGGCAAAAAATAAAATAAAATAAGGTTTTGTTTTCCTTTTTAACAAGGAAAATGTTTTAATTGATCCTTAATTTATTTCCTTCCCCTTAATATGTGTCCTCCTACTCCCTATATATATCAGACCCCCTCTCACTCTTTTCTCACCTACACGTCTTGACATTGCTCATACTTGAATAAAAAAGAAACATTGCTCTCTACTCTTAAAAGAATTAAGATTCCGGTAAACATTCTAAGTGCTGCTTTACTCAGTTTTACTGTGTTCGGGTCTAGTATCGAATCAACTTGGGTCTTCATTATTGATAAACTTTCTGCATAATTGGTAAGCCCTTCTTCATTAATTTAAATTTTGTTTTACATTTTTTTATTATGAATGTTGTGTTGTGTTTGAATAAAACAAAGGAAGCACTCAAGTCCGTTTCCTATCCCTCCTTCCTTAATGTGCTTTGATATGACTATGTGTTTGCTTTGAATAACTTTGTGATTCTGCCCATATAATTGGTCTTGTTATTTAATATTTGCTTTTGTTATATTTATATGTATTTGTAGTATTCCTTTCTTGTGGTTTAGCAGGGTTGAACTAGATGTTCAAGGTATGAAGAGTCGTCATGGAAGGGAAACAATAGACGATGAATTTATTTAATTCGTGTTCTGTATATTATCTAATTTCTGTTATTCGGTTTGTAATATTTGTATAACTCTAACTCTAGTATATATGTGAAATATTTGGGGATCGTCTAAAACGGAGGGGATTTATGTGCTACTTGTTTATTTTATCGTAACTTATTTGTGTTAGAAAGCATGCCAATAGGTTCGTGATTGTTCGGTAGTTCATATTTAGAAACTTCACTTTAGATCTAATTAAAAAATAAAATAAAATTGTTATTGCCATTAATCACCTATTTAATCTTGTTTAACTATATTTTAAAGTTGTTCATGTGCTTAGATATTTTAATTGTTCATCATAGTACACCTATTTAATTTGCATGGCTATTTCTTAATTAGGTCATTAAAATAACTTTGGTTGTTCCTTGTTTTATTAATTAAATAAATTCCTTTTTATCGGCCTTTACCTGCTGGCAGCACAAGCAACGGAAAACAAAGTCAGCAATATCTCTCCTTATGCCCTTCCACCAGTAATGCTGCCTTAAATCACGGTACATCTTCGCTGTGCCTGGATGGATAGAATATCTAAACTCATGGGCCTCACAGAGTATCAACCGTATCAAATCCCCCACTCTTGGAACAAAGTTGCGGCCAACGAATCTCAACATTCCATCGGGATCGAAGGTAGCCTGACCACCATCCCTCGCTAACACTCTATCTTTAAGGGCCACCACGGCCTCATCCTCAAGCTGGCAACCACGGATCCTATCAAGCAAAGAAGAGTGAACTCCCATATAGGCCAAGAAGCGTTTAGAATCTAGGATATCCAACTAAACCATGCTATTGGCCATGAACTGAATGTTTAAAGCCAAGGGTTGCTCCTTAACAAATAAGAAAGCTAGAGTACCCATACTCACCGCCTTCTGGCTCAAGGCGTCCGCTACCACATTCGCCTTACGTGGATGATAAAGACTATAGAGGTCATAGTCCTTCAGGTGCTCAATCCAATAACAATGCCTCGAATTAAGGTCCCTCTGGCTCATGATGTACTGAAGACTCCTGTGATCGATGTAGATCTCACAGTGGACTCTATATAGGTAGCGCCTCCAAATCTTAAGCGCGAAAACTACCGCCGCCAACTCCAAGTAATGGGT
>JAJOOF010002240.1:0-25341 GCA_029582545.1 Solanum lignicaule | reverse complement strand
TGCACCTTCAACCTGATTTCCCTTTCATTTTAACAGTGGTTTCCTTCGACCACAACAGCGGAAAGAACAACAGTGAATAACCTTCAATCAGCAAACACAGAAAGTAGGACAGGACTATTACTTTCAAGCTGAGTATGGAAAAACCAAGAACTCAACGATTATGCAAATGCAGTACCTTGTGTTTGCATCATGACGATCAACACCTATATTCCTAGAAATCCTTGCAACATATATATATTGTTGCGTAAATCAATCATTTATCCCATCAAAACTGCTACCCCTTGCATTCGTCTTCTTTTTGTCTCTCCAATTTTCGCCCCATACCTTAGCTTCAGCAACTGCACGTTCCCTGTCTAGATCTCGATTCCTTGGGGTTTCTCTAGTTCTACCTGCACTGACAGGGCTGTTCCTTTGAGAATCAGGACGTTCTGATTCATCCAAACCCCACTTACGACCAGATCCACCGCTAGTTGCAATTTTCCTCAACTCTATCCCAGTATTGAAATCCCTAGCGGAATCTCTTTTCCTGGAATCAGGAGAATTCCTCTGGATGGAAGGAGAACCATGGTGAGCACTGCTATATTCAGGGCTATCTACTCCATCAACCGAGTGCAGTCTATCCTCTCTGCTCCTTGGAGTGGATGAACCAACACGGTTACTTTGTGCACCAACTACATTAGGGTCATAAGTTTGAGAGGCCAAATATGATAAAGCTGTCACAACATCCCCAATTAAAGGTCTAGTAGATGCTTGTTCTTGCAAGCACATTGCTGCCACAGCCAGTGCTTGGTAAAGTCCTCGCATTGGGTAACGACCTTGCAATAGTGGATCTGCCATTTTTGGGAACTTCCTCCGATCCTTGAAAAGTGGTCGAGCCTGCAAACACATTTCTCAATGTATAAAACATGGCATAAGATATTTTCTACCTTTAGAAGGTGTAAAAATGAACTAAAGGAAAAACAGATCTTCTGCACATCAAATGTCAAGGAAATCTAAGAAACAGACGACACACATCATAATGACCAAATACAATGGCAGAGAGGAGGACATACCCAGGCAACAAGATTATGCTCCCCATGACTCCGAGTATTATCAATTGCTTTGCGGCCTGTTATCAGCTCAAGGAAGACAACCCCAAAACTGTACACATCAGATTTCAATGTGAGTTGACCTGTCATTGCATATTCAGGAGCACAGTAACCATATGTGCCCATCACACGTGTAGACACATGAGTCTTGTCACCAACAGGCCCCAGTTTAGCAAGCCCAAAATCTGATAATTTAGGGTGATATCCTTCATCAAGAAGTATGTTGGAAGATTTTAAGTCTCGATATATTACAGGAGGGTTGGCTTTGTCATGCAGATATTCTAAGCCTTTAGCTGCACCAGCTGCAATCTTCATCCTTGTATTCCAGTCCAATGGTTCTTTATTAGGTGGAAGATCTGCATACATACTCCAAATAGAAGGATTAGGTCCCACTGCGTAATCTGCATTGTTTCTATTACAGAAGTATCAACACAACACAAAACAATCAACATTACAGATCTATTCAGCTTTAGGCAATGGAAACTTTCATTTAATTGTACCAGAATAATGCAGAGAGAAACTTATCAAATGGAGGGATAGAAATATAATTAAGAGCATTCTGTCGAGCATCTTTACATACATTATGTCATTGCTTTACACACCATCAAGTGTTGCAGATAAATTGGAAAGGCGCTAAGGGAACTTTTTTCCTCTGATGAAGTAAGGCTATGTATAGCTGGCATCAAGAGGATGCAAAGTTACAAAAGATATGTTAGCTCCAATAACAGTAGGCCTAAAAGCAAAGGGAGTGAATCAAAAGCAAAAGAGGGATATTGAGCCAATGAAATCTACAAAAGAACCTATGTCATTCTCATGTGATTCGGAAAATGGGAATAGGAAGTTTTCAACAAGGCCCTACTAGGAAAATGATTATGGTGATTCAGGATTAAGGAGAAAGATCTATAGAGGGAAGTTAGAGCGAAAAAGTAGAATTATAGGAGAAGTCGACGACTAAAAATATCACACTTTCCTTTGGCTGCAGATTCTGAAGAAAATTTTCTTGAATAATGAAGAGTTTACTACTACAACACTATTGGGTAGTTTGCTTGCAGGTTAGAGAGGACTGTAGAGTTATCCATGTATTAAAACTAGCATAACTTTATACAATTTTTGGTTTCAAAAAATACAGAAAAATAATCTCCATATAGAATCTAGTTTAAGTTATACAATGTTTTGATTGACTTTCTCTTTTTCACATAAAACATAACATTGATTAACAATGTTTGGTTCATGCTTACATTTTCAGCAAAACTAATACATGTATAGGTTACAAGGGAATCTACCTTTTATTTTATGCAGGGTAGAAGATGGCATAACTATTCCTTGCATTACTAATACTTGTGTAACTCTAACTAGCAGCCAAACAGCCCCTAAGAGTTTTTTGTTCTTTACAGGTATGATAAGCAAAAAGCAAAAAAAATGTCCCATTTATATACTTACAGGGGATCTATGATAGCTATTAAAGATTCAATAATGCACCATCTAAAATATCCTTTTTACAGAAAAAGCGGAAAGCAAGTACGCAATTGAACTTGATCTTCGTAAGGAAACTGACTATCTTCAAAATACCTTCATTTCCTCTCTCCACATTGTCCACCATATGCAAGAAGGATGATATTCCATCATTTCTTTTAAATGGTGGTGTTCAGGCCAACTTGCATTGCAACTCGACTAGTGCAAATCCTAGTAGAGGAAAAAGCATTAAGTGACCTCATGGTTCTTAGTCAATTTTGTTGACTACTAAGCCACACCCTTGAGTTTTTCCACCATTTCATTTACCTCCTTAAGTTTCCTTTCCTTGAGAAGTTCATGACATCCCTTGGTAATCCATTTGAGCAACCATGTTTATGTTTAAGTATAACCGCTAACGTTGATAAGGTATATTAAGAAAGGACGGGAAGACTTCATCGGCAACATAAGGGGATAGAAGAAGAATAAGTTTTTGAAGTTACATGTAGTGTGGAGAGACATCACGACTCACATTCCCAAATACTCATAGTAGAAGATGATAATACGACAGATTCAAAGGTTACAATAAGGGGAATTAATTGGGACGTAAAGGTCCAGAGGAGCCTTCTGAGGAGGAACCTTTGGAATGGGGAAATAGTTGATTCAAGATCTAATTGAATTGTTTTGATTGAGGAGACTCGCAGTGGAGTTAACAATAGGTTGGAGGTGTGGAACATACACAAGAGTCTAAAGGATTCAAGTTAAGCAGGACCAAAACGGAGTATTTGGAGTGTAAATTCAGTGATGTGACGCATAAGGCAGGCACGGAAGTGAGACTTGATACACAAGTTGTCCCCAAGAGAGAGATATGTAAGTATCTTGGGTCTTTGATCCAAGGAAATAAGGAGATCAACAATGATGTCACGCATCGTATTGGTGCGACATGGATGAAGTTAGGCTTGCATCAAGAGTCGTGTGTGATAAGAAAGTACCACCAAAACTTTAAGATAAGGTCTATAGAGTGGTGGTTAGCCGACTTTGTTGCATGGGGCGAAGTGTTGGCCAATTAAGAATTCCCATGTTCAAAAAATGCAAGTGGCGGAAATGAGGATATCCGAAACAAAATCGGAGTGCCCTTGTGGTGGCCAAGATGAAGGAAGGGGAACTGAGATAGTTTGGGCATGTGAAGAAGAGTTGTGCGGAGGTTGCAATGATGAGGTGTGAGAGGTTGGACATAGTAGGGATGAAGAGAGGCAGAGATAGGCTGATGAAGTATTGGAAAGAGGTGATTAGACAAAATATGATGCATCTTTAGATAATGGTCAAAGGTAAAAGGGTGTGGAGGTTGCAGATAAGGGTCGAAGGTTAGTTGGTAGTCGAGCATCGTCTAAGTATTAGCCTATTCATGTAGTCGTTGGCTTGGTGGTAGTCTTAGCACCATGTATGTTGAAGTACTAGCCTATTCATGTAGTCTTTTGACTTTTGGTGTCTATTATCATTTGTTGTTTACTATGTTTAGGTGATCGCACCTTGTTGTTGATGTTATGGTTTGATTTGCTTCACTTGAGCAAAGGGTTTTTCAAAAACAGATGGTCTACCCCAAAGAGGTATAGGTGGTGTGCGTACACTCTACCCTCCCAGGATCCCACTTTGTGAGATTTCACTAGGTATGATGTTGTTGTTGAAGGTCTAATTGAATTACTTCACTAGCAAAGTACATCACATGCTAGTCAGGACTTATGGAGGTGGGACAGAGGGAGGGGGTAAGAGATGCCTTGTTTTCAGTAAAATTCATGTTATCCTAAGCTCTTCGTAGGGGGGGAGTAGAATTTTCCACATTTGTGCGGTTGGATTCACATGACACCAACAAAAGTGTGTCGTTTTATTTGGTTGGTAGTGACGAAAACAATATTGACAATTGAGAATTTGAGGAAAAAGTAAACTATACATGTGTGCTTCATGTGCAAATCTCTAGGTGAAGATGTGGACCACCTCCTTTTACATTGTCTGTTGCAACTTGCTTGTGGTGTGAAATCTTGAGATGGTCTGGGATAATTTGGCAATGCTTCACTATGAAGGAAGCATTCTCCAACCAAGAACCTAGAAGGACGAAAGGTTGAAAATCCTAGGTTGTTTGCACTACTAGCACTCACATGGATTTCGTGGGAGGAAAAAAAAAGAAGAGAGCCTTCAAGTTGGCACGGACACCACCGTCATTAAAAAAAGAGATAGCCTCTCATTCCTAGTTTCTTTTCGGTACACCCATGAGGTGCTAGTTTGTTTAGAAGATTGAATGTCGTTGATAGATAATCAATTTTTGTGGTAAATTCTACACTTTTTCGGCAATTGCTTGTATACCAGAGATTTTTCATATTAATAGAACTGTTTACTTATGACTCAAAAAAATGCAAAGGTAAAGCAAATAATCCAGACACTGTTACAAGTATATCTGGTGCATGGAGTATTATTTATTCCCCAATATCAAAGATGTTAAATTAATTTTTGTGCAGCTATCACTATTGCTTGATATATCCGGGAAAGTGACCACGACTTACCTGTTTGCTTACCTTAAGTTTAGGACTATGGCATTTGTGACATTATGAATTAAAAAGACATTGAATATTCAGAAACATACACTAAATGTTGAAACAAAAACAGTTTGATACATTATACATTGGTTCGTCTGTACGTAAGTCGTAAATGTGCAAATTTGGAAAAGAACCTAGCCGGAAACCACAGTTCTTCCTCGCCTCCCCTGGTTTAAGAGAACTCAAATCATGATCTTTTTCACTCAATTCTCTTGATGAGTGCACTGGAAAGACATCAATCTTCAAAAGAGCAATTCTATTTATGTGGCTATATCAGATTTTAGCACCAAATATTTGAAAAATCTATACACAGCCTCCCACTGGTAAGAGGGATATTTCCTATTCCTGTTTGCTAAGATCGACAAAAAGGAGAGGAGAAATGAGCTAAAGGTAGGCAAGTCTTGTATCCTAGACATGCTAAATGCACACATTCATGTAAAGTATGCAAAGAACTTAAGTCTGGGAGCTTCAGAGAATAAGACATCTACTCTTTCTATTCAAGTTAATTACAACTCACCAAATTACTCTCCCAATGCTACCCCCAAACCTTCACTAACCATGACATGTTAGGAGGTCTATTTTTAATTATATATATATTTGGAAAATTATCAGTTAATATTTTTATAGAGAGCAATTTACATCAGACACATTTAGAGGTGTTTGGATTGACTTAAAAGTTGGTCAAACCTACTTTTAAGCTAGTTTTTGACTTCTTGAAGTGTTTGGCAAATATAAAAATAACTTAAAATAAGTCAAAAATGACTTTTAAAAGTTAGGAAGTGTTTGGCAAAATTAAAAATAACTTACAAATTACAATAAGTTAAAAATGACTTAAAAATAAATTAAAAACCAAAAGTAGGTCTCCCCCTACTTTATATTTTTTGACTTAAAAGTCATTTAAGTTTGACTTTTTATTTTTTGACTTAAAAGCTACTTTTTTAAGCCAATACAAACGGGCTCTTACCCTTGCCAATTCGACAAAAGATCTGACACCAGAAAGATCATAAACAAAAAAGCTAAATCACAAAATTCTACCCTTTTTTCCTATTGATTTTGGCATGTAATGCTTATTTCTGAATGGGAGGGAGTAGGAAGAGGTTTCTTAATCAATTATTCCTTTTCTCTCTCAGTAATACAATCAACAACTCCAGCCAGCCCATGTTGATAACATTCTTTTTCTATTGCACATACATGGTAGATCCATAGTCCTTGACCTCCAGCCCTAGCTTGCCTGAGCTGCTTACTGCAACCTCAATCATATCCTCCATTTCCTTTTCATTATTCTGCTGTTCCTTAGGTTTCAGACCATCAAGATATAAATATAAGTGGTGTTAAAGACTTTCTAGTGGAAGTAGGTTGCCGTCATATGGCAAAGGCTTTGCTGAATATTTGCATGAGTTCCTTGGCTCTCTCACTGTCTCATAAACCCACAACATTGGTGAGACAATTTTGCACGCTTTCTTTGGGTTCCCAAGTGAAATTTCCAGCACCGGTAGCAGATGCATTATCAAGCATGAGTACCCAAAATGTTACAGCACAATAGTGATATCATTCACTTGAACGACCCCACACTAGAGCTGGAAAATGGGGGCCAAAGGTCGTTAAGGTCCCTTAATAGGTATTAGAAGGCAGAGTTAGATCTTATATGAATCTACTTATGTAAATTCAATTTTTCAAATGGTTAACAGGTTAACTTCTTTAAAAAATAATATATAATTTATCAATCTCCAACAATAGCGCCTACTAACCACACAATAGTGAAAAGAACATGGAATTCACTGTGTATAGGATGATTTAGTTCAAATAACTTCAGAAATACAACACCCTTCAATGTGAGGGCAATGTCAACTGAAACAACTATATGCAACAGAAAATTGCTGAATACAATTACAATGATGAATACTATGCTGGTGCCAGTCATTGTCATGCTAATGCCTGTTACTATAGCAGGCAGATGCCAAATAGAATTTCTATGTTTATTTCATGAACTTGCATTATAATTTCTACCACAGCAAGAACAACCTCTTCAACCAAAGGAAATATTCCCTTTCCACAGTAAAGACTAATCACTGCTTGTAGATGTTCAAACTCCATACATCTATTGATAATCACCTAAGCAATGTCTTAGACAGATTATTCCAGTAACCAACCATAATCAAACATTAGTACAATAGCCAACTCTTGTTGAGACTGCATTGGTAATTCATGTAATACTCTAATGTTGCTCAAATTAGATTGCAGCATCTACCATATTTCTGAGTAAATTATTCCACTGTCACCAGCTTTATCCATATTACAACCCCTTCATTGGAATGTTCACAAATAAATAGAAGACCCAAAAGGAAAGAGTGGGGTGCCACAAAACCAAGGATATCAAAAGGAACGTAAAATAAAAAAAATAAAAAAAGCACCAATGTAACACAAATCAGCAAGCACTGTCTCATCTAATTTCTCATGTTGTAGAATGTTGCAGTTGTTTTGATTTGGTCAGTTAATCTTGAAAAGCTCCATTAGCATGTTCAGACCATGCTTAGTCCATTCATCATTCAGCTAAGTTAGAACTTGGTCTTAATGTTACTAAAAAGCTATATTCAGATATAAGACTTTCATATGCGCTCTATATATGAACTGTAATAGTCCCATTCCAAGGCATCATGCATCCATTTGAACGAATGCAAGGTAAGGCTGCATATAATAGATGCAATGTGGTCCGATCCTTTCCCGGACCCCACGAATAGAGGGTCTTCAGTACTGTTGAGTCCCACATCAGTGAGATGAGAAGAATTGGGACTCTCTATATGGTCTTGGGAAATCCTCCCTTCATGAGCTAGCTTTTGGGGTTGAGTTAGGCCCAAGGTCTATTTAACAAATACATCTGGCTACCCTTTTCTTATAGGGAAAAGGGGCAAGATTCTAGTGCGTAAATAGCTATTCATGATGAACCAAATTATAACTGCATTGTGCAAATCACTATATAAATTGCAGTAAATGGACTAACCATGTAAATGATCCTCTAAAGAACCCAATGGCATAAACTCGTAAACAAGGAGGCGTTGGTCCCCATCTGCACAATAACCAATCAGATTGACGAGATTTGGATGATGTAGTAGGCTAAGCATCAGAACCTCCACCAGAAACTCCCTATTCCCTTGAAGACCATTGCGATCAAGCTGTTTAACAGCAACCACCTGCAAAGAGACCATTCCGAAACAACCAAGAGTGAAATTGCAAATCAGTGTGCAATTGAAGATTCTGACATTTAAAATTCTCTTTCCTATGCTAACATATTTCTCTCTAAATAGTTATCCTATGCTAACATTTGCTAAACCTAACCTAAAGTTGGCTAATGATTTGCTTCTGCATTACAGAATTACATTGTTATAAAGTAACACCTACCTGTCCAGTGCTTTCCAGCCGACCTTTATAAACACGCCCAAATCCACCTTCACCAAGCAAAGATTCAGGCCTAAAGTTCTTTGTTGCAGCAGCAAGCTCACGAAATGTGAATGTCTGCGCAGCAATATGTGCTGTTGGTCCATCTTTTGGAATGGCTGGATCTTTCTTAGGATCATGACTTCCACGAGACTTTGATTTATCTGTATATAAGAAACCAACATTAATCCAATACCAATAAAGAAGAAAAATAAACAAGTCATTTCATAGCATTCTTATTGACACATAATCCTCATTGTTGATAAGAGATAGACCATAAAGAATTTTGGCATACCATGGTTTAAGATGAACTTCTTCTCCTCCCAATTAGTAATCCAAAAGTTCTCCCAGTTAAAATTGCTTGTGAAGTTAACACAAGTTTCACTTTCATCTACTTGAAAGCCCTCTCACCCCCCCCTCACCACCCCCACCCACACCCACACCCACAACTAGAACAACAACATACCCAGTGTAATCACACAAGTGAAGTTACATCTAGGGATTACCCCTTCCTTTGTGTTGGGGGTAGAGAGGCGGTTCCGATAGACCCTAAAAAGGAAGAAAAAATGTCTTTTTTTGCAGTCAAATGTGTCAATTAGGGTCCATTTTCTCATATTATACAATATTACGGACTAATTCAAACAATTTAATAGGGAAAACAAAATTTTAAACAATTAGAACAAGTGACAGATCTACATCAGCATTACTGAAAGAATAAAAAAGAAAAAAACATATAAAAAGAACCAAATTCATTTCATGAAGAACCAACCAAATCTGTAACAACCCCTTAGCTAAAACATCACAAAAAACTCAGATCAAGTCTATAACAGAAAACCCACACTCAATTCAACATAACCAAAGCCAACATCAGAAAAAAAAATAGAGTTCACACCTGAATTAACTTTAGTTAAATGGACAGATTGAGCAGCAGAAGAAGCATCCTTGAAAGACTCTTTTTTTACCTCATCTTTTCCATTTCCCTTGTTTGATGATCCAAAGCAAGGAAAACACCCACCCATATCAAATCTACACAAATCAAACAAAACCCACTTCACAAAATTCTATATACAATCAAACTTTGTCTTCACCATTTCACTAGAATTTTCCAATAGAAATTCTTCATCCATGAGCCACTCATTAGTGACCCAAATGAGCTTAACAACAACAAAGATCAACACCTTCCAACTTCAGACAAAGTAGATCAACAAATCCAAGAAAATTGAAGCTTAAAGAAAAGCAGAAACAAAGGCAAAATCTTTGGCTTTTATTATAAAATAATAAAAAAATAAAAATTGGATTTTATAGTTATTATATTATTATATATATAAGGAAATAAAATAAAATAAATTTATTGTGATACAGTAAAAACAAACAAAATTTGATTAGGTGAATCTTTATCTTGTTTAAAAATGATCTTCTTGGAATTGTAATCCTATTCACTCAGGGGCATAACTAGGATAATGGAGGAAATTTAGGGGAAAAAGTGAATATTAAATTACTTATATTATATTTTTTTTATATTATAAGTATAGAGTTAATTGCTTTTGTTAGGTAAGAAAAAGTTGACGTAACTTTTGGAAATACTTTATTTAATATTTGATATTTTTGTCTTTGTTGTGGTTGTATTTACAATATTTTCTTTCCTCTTTTATATACCAAAAAAAAAACTCTATGCATTTTTTCCTAATTAGATACTTCATACGTCTCATATTAGTTGATCATTATATTACAAATAATCGTCTTACATTAGTTGTCCATTTTACTAAATCAAAAAAATATTAATTAATTTTTTTTCTATATTACCATTATAATTAATTCCTTTTGAGAGTATTCACATTTGTTTGTAAATTTTCAAGATTTTTTTTAAGGAGTGAATTAGTAAAATTATCTTCCTATGTATAATTTCTTAAACGTCGTGCAAGATGAAAGGTGATCAGCCAATACATTACAGGACGGAAGGAGTATTGAAATAATAAAGAACTAAATTAGCCATGATTTTAAAAAAAGATAATTTATTTTGCTAGTCTTATTATCTCTTAAATTTGTTCACAAGGGCATTAATACCGCTTTTATTACCTTACTTATGAGGTTATTTATCAAACCTATTTTTAATCATTTAAAATTAGTCAATTTTATCCTTTGTTATATTTTTTGTGTGAAACTTACCGAAGTATTCGTCTTCATTCTGCTTTCTGAGCCTTTGTGGAAACAGAGGGGGTAGTTTCTTTTGAAGAACGAGTGTCTCAACATTAGAGTTCTTTACTACCTCTTCCACTTTCTTTTCTTTATTACCTGCCTCAACATCTCTCTTCTTTGGAGCTATTTCCTCTAGTTGTAACCCACTTCTAGTTGTCGCGCCCCGTTTTTCTCAAAATGGGTTTTCCTTTCGGATGCACGACCTAACAACTCTTTTGGGATTTGGAGCAATTGAAGAGTCGCCACCTAACGAATTAAGGCGCGTTAGGGCACCTATCTAACCTAGCTAATTCTAACTAAGGTCAACGAACCAGAGATCATGGTAAGGGTTCAAATTACCTCGAGGGGAAGGTGTTAGGCATCCCTCGAGGTCCACAAATGTGGGTCCCGTCCGTGTCTCATGCAATTTATGTGGGGGTTACAAAGTAGCAATTAAGGTCACTTCATTTTGTTATTTATTTAATTAGCATGGTTACTAAGTGATAACTATAATTACACAATTAGGATTAATTAAATTATCTACTTTATTAATTAAGCATGCAAGACTAGGTGATGTAATAAACGAGAAATAAATATTTAAACAATTAATAATAGAGGAGCGAGGAGACAGAAATTGCACAATCAAAATAGAATAAACAATTTTTTTTTTATATTTTTATTTAAGCTACCCCAGACAAATATAATAATAAACAAGTAAAGGGACAAAGGAAAGGGAGACTCTGAAGGACTTTAGGATCAGCACTCGACTTTATTTTTATTTATTTTTGATAGGCTTCCGTGTAGGAATTGACAAAATCAAGGTTTGTCGCTTTAAGCCTGAGTCGATGTCATCATATCCATAGGGCCTAAACTACCCCTACCCTACCACCGCATGCTTTTCGTCTCTAAAAGGTGCCTATCGTCCCCGCTTAAGGTCCAAGAGGCATTGGACTACTATTAGGGTGGGTATAGACTAAAATAAAATATAATAGGCCCACCTAGACAACAAGTCAAACAATTTGGACGAGCATTTAGCACACATAGTCTCATATTGACCTCTAGATTTTAATTAGCATGCTAGCAATCACATATAATGGTGAAAGGATTTCATGCTAAGTGTGTGGCATATAAACAATATTATAACAGTACTGTTAATATTAGAGAGACAGAAAGATACGACAGGTTGCAAACTTTATTTAATTATTAGCACATATTGGTCAATAACAAGGGCATACATATTTAAACAGGGGCAGATTTAATTACTCAACTGGACAGATTAAAGTATGCAAGAGATTATTATTATTATTATTATTTTTTAAAAGTGGCAGGACAGTGGTCAAATACAAAAATAAAATAAAATTATAGAACAGTAGCACATGGTATTATTATCAGTGCAGAAATCACTTTAAGTGACAGTGCAAATGCAGAAAATAATTAATTTCGGGAATGATTTAATTAGGTCAGCAAATTTAAAATAGCAGATTTTAAAGATACGCAGAATATAATTATTAGCTAATTTTAGGTGATTAGCAAATAGAACACAAAAAATGCAAGAAATATATATTTATTTATTTATTTTTACAAAGCATGTAGCAGATTAGAATGAGTTATTACCATCTTCAGTAGCAAAATAGATCAGAACCTAATTGATTTGGGCCAGATTCAATCTAGGAAGCAGACTATAATTTTAAAACACAATTTTACTCTTTTTATTTATTAATATGCTGATCAACATCTCAACTTAATAATTATGTCCTATAGGCATGATTTCTAAGTGTGAATATGCTGAAAACATTATCAAACCCATAAACATGATATCTATTTCATTTAAACAAATTGTTAACCATGTAGGCATGATATTTATCTAATATGTAACAAAGTTTAAAACCTATATGCATGATTTCTAAGCCCCAAAACATATTGAAAATTATTTAGATCCTATAGGCATGGTATCTAACTGTGCACATGTTGAGATTTATTAATAAAGTTCACATTAACCAATAATATTTAGGGCAGATCGGCACTTACATAGTTAGACTTTATTTTATTTTAAGTTCATTAGCATGCTGAAACAAAATATTAACATATAGTGCTTAAGAATCTAGATTATCAACATACCCAAGGTTATCAAATTTTTTATTAATTCAAGCCAATTAATTAATATCTAGCATTTGTAAAAAAAAATAAAAAAAATGCAACATTTCTATACCCAAATATCATATAAAATTAACTAATCCCTATAGGCATGGTATTTAAAGCAAATTTCTAAGGTGGAGCACATTAGTAATTAAGCACTTAATTAAATTCCTTTTCCATATACTTAGAAAAAGGAGAGTTGGTGATTTATTACAAAACACGGTAATAGACATATGCCATATTTTATTTGTTATAGTAAAAAAAATGATCACCGGACGAATAAACAAACACAATAGACAATTTAACTAGTTAAGCCCAAGATTAAATTTAAAATAGTCAAACAAGATTAGATAGGTGATTAATGGCAATAATAATTTTATTTTTTGTTTTAATGAGCTCTAAAGTGATGTCGCTGAATAAGAACTACCAAACAATCACGAACCTATAGGTATGCTTTCTAACACGAATAAATTACGATAAAATAAACAAGTAGCACGTAAATCCCCCTCCCCTTAGACGGTCCCCAAGTTATTTCATATATATAGAGAGAGAGTTTTAGAGTTATACGAATATTATAAACTAAAAGTAAATGAATAATATTTACACCATTCAAATAAACTTAAACATAATAGTCTCGTCCAAAAATCGCTTCTAGGAGACTCTTCAACACCTTGAACTCTAAGCTCAAAACCTGCTAGAGGGGATAATGAAAAATACGGGCAAGTAATGACACATAAAAGACGATTTAATATAGTAACATGATAAAAAAAATATGGGTACACACATAATATTAATTATTTCATGTACACAAGTAACATATAGGCATGTAAGAACTAAACAAGTTGTGGCGAATATATGATCACACATCGAGAAAGAAAGGGATAGGAAAACTAACCCGAATGCTTCCTTTTATTTCATTCAAATATATACCGATATTCAAAATAATGATGCAAGATGAAATTAAACTAATGGAAGAACAACTAACCAGTTAAAGCAGAAATATTTAACAGCAATGAAGACCCACACTTAATTCCAATAGACCCGAACACAGCAAAAACCGAGTAAGAAAATACTTAGAATGTTCACCGGAATCTTAATTCTTTTAAGAGTAGAGCAATATTTTTAAAGTATTCAAGAGTAAGGTCTCTTTTTTTTTTTTTTGAATGAGGGAAGAGTCTTATTTATAGTGAATAGGAGGACACACAATAAGGGAAAAATAAATTAAGGATAAATTAACATTTTCCTTATAAAGAAGGAAGACAAATTACTTATTTTACTTTATATTTTTTACCAATTACAACCAAATATGAAATCTGCTTGATTTTAAAAAAGGCAAAACTAATCAGCCAAATTCCCTTTTTCAAAATTAAAAGTTTACCAAAAACCAAACATGTAAGAATCTGTCCTAATTTAAACTAAGGGAAGGGAGTCAATTTACAAACTTTCCATTTAGAATCACATCACAAACAGACAAGAATTTTTTACAGCTCAAACAAAATAGATTTCATAATTTTACTATACAGACAAATCAAAGATGTGGTAAGAGACGATTATGGTAATAATATCAATTTAATGAATCAAGCAACAATCAAATCAATTTAAACAAATCGTATTGCCTTAAAGTAAGCCAAAAATCATGCTTCAAGAATCAAAAAGATTTATTGAGTATTTTCAGTAGTCAATTATATGCAAGAAAATATCAACAGATTAGCATAATCAGAATAAATCAAGGTACCACATTTATCGACTAAAATTAAACAACTCCTTAGTTAATATCATTTCACATAAGAAACATATCATATTCAACCAAAAGAGGAGCAATATTAACATTAGAACTATTGGGACAAGTTTAAGCATAACTTATATATGAATTTATCCAGAACAATGGCAAACTTCATATCTCAATAAGGAGTTCAAGGAGAGAATAAGAACAAGAACATAAAAAAATGCATAACAAAATATTTAGAAAATCATACCTGGACAGATCTGAACAGATCTGTCAACATTAAAAATGAAGTGTTAACCTTATAGCTTCTTTTTTTTTGTCAAAATGACGTTTGTCGTTGAATTCCTCGAATTTTACCAGAGGAGAGAGGGGCGTTGCCGGCTGCTGGTGTTGTTGTTCTCGCTCGCGGTTGTTGGCCGGAGCTGTAGTTTGCTGGAGCTGTTCGCCGGGACTGCTGCTGGTCGCAGCTGCTGTCCGGAGCTGCTGGAGGAGCTGTTGTTTCGCCGGTCGGAGCTGCTGGAGTTCCGTGAGGCTGCTGCTGGTTGCTGTCCGGATGGAGCTGCTGCATGGTTGCTGTCCGGATGGAGCTGCTGCATGGTTGCTGTCCGGCTGGAGCTGCTGCTGTTGCTGTCGTGAGCCTCTCCAGGTGCTGCTGTCTTCGTTGAAAAAAGGAGAAAAAGAAAAGATGAGAGGAGCAGCAGCACGGCTGCTGCTGCTGGCGGAGAAAACCAGAGAAGAGGGAGATGGGGGGGCGGCGGCTGATTGAGAGGAGAGGGAGAGATGAATAAACTTTTAGGTTTGGAGTCTTTAGATATTAAAATAGGAAGGGAAGGAGGTTTAATCTGGTCCGTTGATTTAAATACGATGAATGAATGAGATTAAATCGGAGTGAGATGGGTGGTTAAGATTTAAAGGGATGTGTTGGATTGAAATCTGAAATTGGTTGTAATTAAAATAAAGATTGGCTAGAATTGAAATGAAATGTGGCTATAATTGAAATAAAATTTGGAATTGATTAGGCTAGGAATTGGAATAAAATAGGCTACAAGTTAAATGATTTTGAGGAAATTTTTAAGAAATGCTATTCAATCAAAATACTACATATATCATAACATTTTTATATAATTGAAATCACTTAAATTTTAAAACATTTGAATAAAATAATTTTTATTTTATTTTATTTTTTTTAAAAAAATATCTTAATAATATTTATGATAATTTTATAAGGTACACATACTAAAATGTACAATTTTTTAGACAAAATCAACTAAAATTTTAAACTCAAAATATATTTTTAAAACACGTATTTAATCGAATAGCATTACAAAAAGGGTTATAGGTCGGTCAAAATTGGGTGTCAACACTAGTACTTACCGCATTCAGTTGCTTGGGGTTAGGTTCAGTATCATCGGGCATCTCACCTTGGGAACGCAAGTTCAGAGAATTAGTTACTTGCACAACTTGTTTCTCTAAACTCATTTGTGACATTTGGATGTTTCTGATGTTCTCATCCTGCTTTTCTATCCTAACATTTATCTTTGTCCCTAGTTCAACCATGAGCTTTTGGAGTAACTCCTCATTAGTCATACCCCCCCTCCTTTGGTGCACTAGGATTTGCGCCTTGGTTAGGATTTTGGTATTGCTGCCCAGCCCCTTGGGAACGGTATTGGTTAACCCCTTGCGCTTGGTTTTGGTTCCCACCCCATGCGAAGTTAGGATGGTTCCTCCAACTAGAGTTATATGTATTACCATAGTTTTTCTTACCTCCACCTCTTTGCGCATTACCTGCATAGTTTACGGAATCCGGGTTTGCCTCATATTTTTCGGCTTCATGAGCTCCACTACCACATACCCCACACCCATTCGTTGCCTGTTGTACCATGTTAACCGGTGCTTGGTTTCGGGACATTTATTTGAAATGCATGGCTATATTATGTTGCATCGCATCCAGTTTGGCATTTATGGCGCTGGCTTGGTCTAAATCTAAGATTCCTGTGGCCCTTTGGGTTGTGGTTCTAGGCATTTCCCCTTCATACCTTGAGTTTCCTTCTGAGAGTCTATCGAGTAAGTCAAATAACTCTTCATAGGTTTTTGCTAGGGCTTGTCCATCTGCTGCACTTTTAAGAAATACACGTGCATTATAATCTAAACCCTCAAAGAACGCGTGAAAAAGTACCTCGTTAGTTTGCATGTGGTGCAGACAAGCATTCAACATTTGTTTAAACCGAGCCTATGCTTGGTACATATCCTCCCTATGGTTTTTCTTGAAACTTAATATCTCACTCCTTAACCGTGCGGTTTTCTTGGATGGAAAGAATCGACTCAAGAACTTCTTTGCTAGATAATCCCATGTAGTGATGGAGTTTGGTGGCTCTTGGTCTAACCACTGTCTGGCGGCTCCTAACAATGAATATGGGAACAACGTTAGCCTCACATAGTTCGATGAGACTCCATTTGGGATGTATGTATCACTAATCTCTATAAAGTTCCTAAGGTGGATTTGAGGATCCTCGTGGGGGAGGCTGGTAAATTGTCCATTAGAATGGAGGAGTTGTACCATGCCCTGTTTTAGTTCAAATCTACCCCGGTGGTGGTTTCCTTATACTAGATGCCACATTGGCTGTGAGTTGGACTGCCACATCACAGACTAGTCTTGCATGTATGATAGTGGGTACCTCTTGGTTATTCAAGTTCTCTTTGTTGTTCACGTTGTCTTGGTTATTATCCTTATTGTTTTCCGGAAGACCTAACCCCAATTCTCCATGATGTTCTTGATTAGCCATTTTTCTGCGTCGGCGTAAAGCTCTTCGATTTCGTTATCTGGTTCGACAAGTTCTTTTTTCCAAGCCAGACTTGAGAGTCAAATTCCTGCAATAAACAAGCTAAGATCAAGTTATTAGCACCTGAATATTCTACTTGTAGACTTAAGAAAATCAAATATAAATCAATTTCTAAGTCTCCGGCAGCGGCGCCAGAAACTTATTGCTCTCCAATATACACGCAAATGTACGTGGTCGATCAAATAATATAGATTCTTAAAGAAACGAGTTATCGTTCCCAAGGGACTTATGATCAATTTATATTTAACACTCAATTCTACAAATAAAATAAAAGTAACCGTTCAAAGAGATGCTGATGATTATTTAACTACTATTCCTAATTATGCAGTAAATTAAAAGTAACTAATTGCGAACGACTTTAAGATGATGTTTCAAGCATGTAAAAGACAATTCCAGGCTTGCAGCATGCAATGAATCTTATGTATCATATTCTTGGTTTAGAACTAATTTTAGTTGTCAAGCTATTGGTTTACAGGGTTAATTGTATGAGCGGGTCTCTCGACCTCTAGTCGCCTACTCCAGCTAGCTGTCTAACTACATCGTTGAGCGGGGATAAACAGGCCTAACTGACGAGCATTTATATTTCATCCTATTTCATAACCAAGCAAGTTGTTCGTCCGGCGTCACTCCTAAACACAAATCACCTCAATTTAATGGATGATCGAGCTCTCTATATTCTCTGGTCTACATTTTAACTGAAAATTTGTCATCAAAGTCAAATCAAAGAACGGTTTTTCTTTCCTTCGAGGCTTCGGGATAAAGATACAATTTTTACGAAAAATTGTTCAACAAAATTCAATTCATGTTTGCAAAAACAACGTTCCCTTATTTTCTGATATTTTTCTATTTTTATAACGGATTAATTCAATGAATTAGAACGAATCAACTGATTGATGGTCTATATCTTTTAGACTATAGTTAATGGATACTCTTAAGTTACCCGGAGAATGAACTCCGTGAAGGTAGAGTAGAAATTAGTATGAGAAAATATACTAAAGTAGTCAAAATGAATGAACACGTTCAATTCAATCTAACCCCTCCTCTCTCGATTTTAAGATTAGACAATAGATTTATGTTATGGTGATCAAACACAAAATACTAAAACAAGAATATAGAAGTAACTTATAATGACAACCAAGAATTAATTCAAGAACCTTAAATAGTCAACAATCAATTCGTAGCTACAACCTTAGAACTAGGGCGTTTAGCCACTCGTACTATTAGAAAACCACAAAGTACAATTGTTCATGCGATTTCCAGAAAATAGAAGAGTTAGAAGATCGAAACCTATTACAAACGATGAAACTTGCTCTTGCACACCAAAATAATGTCGAACTCCCTACAAATTAGCCCTAGGGGTCTATTTATAAGAGTAGGGAAAATTAGAACCAAATTCTACTTCAACTAGGAGTCCTATTTACTCATGTTTTTGCTGAAAAAGTCAAACCAGGGGTGGGGCTTCGCGCTTGCCAGTGCGCCAGGCACTAGCTTTTGAAATTTGACTTGTGGAGCGCCGCGCCTGGAATGCGCCAAACGAGCTCTTCTGAAATTTGGTTTGTGGCGCGTCGCCTCTCTCAGAGCGCCAGGCCAAGGCCTCTGAAGTTTTGGCCTTGGCGCGCCGCGCCTCTCAAATTCCCATGCCTTGGTGCTTCCATACTTAGTTTATTCTTCGCACGTCCTTGCATCTCTTTTCTTCAATTCGACTCCAATCTCCTTGAGAGTTTCTGAAACAACTAATCACATGTGTTAGTGCACAATCATTGCAAGTTTAACAAAATCAAGCTAAATAGACACACAATCATTCTTTAATTCAATCAATTCATGGGCAAATATTGACAGCTTAGGTATATAAATACGCCTAAGATCAAGTACGAAACATATACACAACACCATTGTCGTTTGATCCAAATTCAAAACGATGACAAGGGTCTTCTTAAAGTGTTCTGATTCGATAATTATCACATGCAGTACTCATTTTTACTTTCTCAATTTTCAATGTCCTTATGCATGAGTTGCAATGTCAAAACACATAAATTTTCTATCGGATCAAATCTCATCACAAACAATAATAAACATTTCAAAATCTTAAATATCTTTCAATGTTTTATTTAACGTGAGTTATAAGGATTAATGATAGATAATTAACTATTAAAAAAAATATCCTTATATAAGCTACATGGTCATCCTTATATAAACTACATCGGTTTTATCCTCTAGTTATAAGTTAATTATTTATTAGCATCGAGACTTTATTTATTATCCTTTAAAACTCGGTATAAATTCAACTGTACCTTTATAGGGTAAACAGTTTGACGTCACAATGAGGCTTAGGATAGTTAAAATATTGTTTCAACCTTGCTGCTGATATTTCTAATACATTTTATTTTTGTGAAGGGACATAGCTAACCAACTCATTGACTGATTTTTATGGAGTACTAAAATAAAAATAACAATCAGATTAACGATAATAACGATGCCAATGACATGACATCATTAGTTTTGATTTAATATTATTTATGCTTTGATTTAATTTTGAAGATTGTGTTAGTTATAGCAATTTAAGAGAATGATTCACCCAATTATTTATCAATAATATTGAGGTAAAATATTTAAAGCGACAAACACCGTTTTAATTAAGTTATTAATTTCTATGATAATTTTATCCATTATGATTCACAGTATAATAAACATTTCAAAAGTATTATTTACTGCATAAATTATCTCTATATTATAATTTTAGCGTAAATTGAACGTGAACCCAACGAACGGAGTCAAAAATCAGTTGAGAAATATATCTATTCAAAAGTATTATTTACTTCATTTTTTTTAGAATTCTTCGTTATTGACAGCTTTCCTCATTTTTTCTTGTTTTCAATCTCCTTTCTTTTTCTTGTTTAGAGTTACATACATATTAGCACTTTTATTTTAATTTATGTGAAATAATTGGATTCAATGCAGAGTTTAATAAGAAAACAAGACTTTGAATTATGATATCAAACATGTCATACTATTGTGTATAATTTTTTTGAATTTGTGATCTTGATCATGCTATACAATTTATACGAATCTTGTGATCTTGGACACACTTTTAACTTTTCTAAGCTATAAAAGTTTTTCATTAAAATAAAATTATAACTAAATATTTTTAAATACCATGCGTTATTTTTAATGGATTAATAAATATAGTGTCATATAAATTAAAAATATAAAAATATTAGACTAATTCGAATGAAAATTTTCAACTTTAGCAACCACAAAATGGTTATTGGACATAGGTGGAAACCAATAGAAAGTATTATAATTAGACAGTCTTGCAATATCTAAATAATCAGTCAATAATGGATCCTGCCGTGAAAAATGGATAAAGTTATTTTCCAACATTACCTTAATTAATAATCATTTTTATTTCACTTTATTTTTTATTAAAAAAAGAAAAAGAAAAAGGGAATAATAAGTTACCGACACCCTTTTACACCTAAAAAAAAGAATAAATAATTTAATTAAAAAGAATAGTCTCATGATTCATGAATCTTGACTTCTTCTAAACGATAAAATTCCAAAATTATATGGCTTTATGAAGACTAATTAAAGGAGACTACCAAACATTTGTTTTTTACCTTATTCTATATAAATGACGACATTTACTAATATTAAACAAGACAGAGAAAATTTTCATTGACTAGAAGTTTTAGATATTAAAGGTATTTTGTAATTCATAAAAAAAAAATCTTTATATAGTTTTTTATACGTAAATTTGTTTAATTTTTTATTTATAAATATGTTTCTTATAAATATGATAGTTCACAAAATTGTCCTGTCATTATTTATTTATTCACTTATTGTAATAGTTATTACAAATTATACAAATATATAAGTTAAGACAACAATTAGTTAAATGAAATAATAATAAAAATGGTATAAATAATGTAAATATTTGTCTATTAACTAAACATAGCAGTGTGTCCTAATTAATAAGTCGTATAATATTCATTAGGGTTAGGGGTGCTCACGATTTGGATAAAAACCGATTCAAACCAAAAAATCAAACCAAACCGATAAAATAAAACCGATTTTATTTGGGTTTGGTTTGGTTTGGTTTTAGATTTTTGAAAACCGGTAGTATTTGGTTTGGTTATGGTTTTATTCAAAAAAATCGAAGAAATAACCGAACCGAATCGATGAATTATATACATATATTTTATTAATATACATACTTAATATATTGTTTTTAGAAACAATTTTAAAGATCTTATATATGTTTCCATTAAAATTTCTTTAAACTTTACTTATTGAAAGCAAGAATGCCCAAGGTGAAAACATTTTTCTTATTGATTTCATGTATATGAGTGTCTATGACAATTTTTTGTGGGACTGGAAATGTTAGTCTCTTCCTTCTAGGCCAATATAGTGAATTTTAAAGCTTTATTGATAGTAAATTCAATGATCGAAAGTTCGGTAATTTAAGTCATTCTAACTATTTTTTGTTTTGAATGGATTGTTGTCACTTTTTTCACATTTTGAATGAATTGTTTCTTTTATTTTTGTGTATGGTTAATAACCGAATAACCAAACCAAACCAAACCGAAACCGATAACCACCAAACCGATAAATATATATTATATTTGGTTTGATTTGGTTTTGATAATTTTAAAACCGATTAAGTTGGTTTGGTTTTGATTTTGACCAAAAACCGATCCAAACCGACCCGTGAACACCCCTAATTAGGGTCATCAATTCATTTTTCGAAGACTATTCTTCTTTCCGAACAACAAGGCTTCCCATAAAGGACCAAAAAACATAATTTCAATCTTGACTTATTAGTCGAAACAACAACAACAACCCAATATAGTCCCAAAAATTGAGTTTGAGAGGGTAGAGTGTACACAAATCTTATCACTACCTCGAGGAGGTAGAGAGACAATTTTTGAAAGACCCTCTACTCGAGTAACAAACAAAGATGTAACAAAAGTAATGAGGACATATAAAGTAATAAGTAAAACATAACATAACATATCAAAGAGGAGCAACAACCATAATCAACTAATGTGATTACAGAAGCACAATAAATAACGAAGAATAACAAAAGTTGTAAGATAGGACAACTTCGAGATAAATGCTACGTCTACAACAGGAAAATAAAATAAAATTGGGAAACAGATATAGTGCACCAAACTATCCTACTAGGAAAAGAGATAAGGCTCAAATATCTACTAACCTTCCATCCTAATCTGTGATCTCCATAACTTCCTATCTAAGGTCATGTCCTTGGAAAGTTGAAGTTGCATCATATACAGTCTAGTCTAATGACCTCTCCACATGCAATACTTCTTCGGCCTACCTCTATCTCTCCTAAAATCCATCATGGCCAACCTTTCATGCACACATCCTCACTGGAACCTCTACACACCTCCTCTTCACATGACCAAATCATTTCAATTTCACTTCCCTCGTCTTGTCCAACATAGAGGAAACTTCTACCTTTCCTAGAATGACCACAAATCCACCTCAGCATCCCCATTTCCGTCACTCTTATCTTTCGGACATACGAGTTTTTAACTGGCTAAACCTCTGCTCCATACACCATAGTTGACCTAACCGCCATTATGTTGAAATTTTCTTTAAGTTTGGTGGTACATTCTTATCGCATAAGACTTTCAAGGCAAACCTCCATTTTATTTACCCTGCACTTATATGATGTATGACATCATCATTGATCTCTCTATTGCCTTGAATTAGAGATATTAAAACTGTATCTCTTAGGGATGATATGTGTATCTAGTTTCACTTTCATGTCATCCTCATGTGACACGTCACTGACTTGCATGCTAGGTATTAGTTGAAATTCTTTAAAAATCACCATCTCATAGATAGAGGTGCATCAATCGTTTCTCAAGTTTAAAAAACATGTTTAAAGTTACTATATGATGTTTTAAGACAACAATTCGCTTATATAGTAAAACTATGCTTAAAAATCATCACTTTGAAATCAAGTTCAAATAATCTCAATTTGTCAGGTAAATCATGTGCATATACATAGTTTTTTTTTTGTAATATAGAACAAAATCAAAATATTAAAACTTGATGCCAAGCTTTTCTACACACAAATAAAGTCTTATTAAATTCTCTTTATAATTCTTTTTTCTTTGATAAAGTTAACTAGTATTACATGATTTAGATTCTAGCAAATGCAATTGTCATGATACCACTAACAACCAAGTAACAAAAGGGAAACAACATAATCGCAACACCAATTGTGTGATATATAGAAGAGCATAGGTTAAATGCAAAGCTCCTATAAGCATTGCACTGATATTAAGGATTTTAAAGACATAAACACTAAAACTATGAATATATATATATATATCTTACTTGCTCTGATGAACTACTTGACCATCGATCGAACTACATATATAGTTACTATCACAAATGAATAAATAATAAAATGTTTTAAAAAAATAAATTTAATTCGATAAAAATTCGATGAGCTAGCTAGATATAAATATAACCTTTTGTCTCTTTCTTGCTTTTATTAATTAGAGAAAGAACTAGGAATTTTAATAGAATATCCCTAACTCATTGCTTCCTTGTGATAATTGATACAAAGTATACATAATTGTATTTAGAGTTGAACTACATACACATTGATTGAGTCATTATGTAATTACTATATTGGGTAAACTAGGAAAATGGGAAATAAAATTCTAACTAAATATATCGATCCGCATTGGTAGAGCCACAATCAATCAAGGGGTTTCAATTTGTTCGAAGTCACACCACAACAATAATATATTCAATATAATTTTATAAGTATTAGTGTGTGAGGATGGTATGTATACGAATTTTATCCCTATTTTGTGAAGGTAGTTGGTCCTGATAGACCCTCAATTCAAGCAAACCATTTGAAAGCAAGTCTTAAAATAAATATCTACTGACTTTCTAGGGTCATATGTTCTCATTAAGCTAAAGGTGTATCATGCCCTGCCTAATCACCTCTTCCCAATATTTTTTCGGTCTATCTTTACTTCTCCTCAAATCTACCATAGTCAACGTCTCGCACCTCCTCATTAGGACATCTTTGCATCTCCTCTTCACATGTCTGAACTATCTCAATCTCATTTCCTCATCTTATTATCACAGAAGCTACTCTCACCTTATCTTGAATATCTCTGTTCCTAATTATACTCCCTCTTAGTACGCCCACACATACATCTCAACATTCTCATTTTCGCTACTTTGCACCAATACGATATATAACATTATCATCAATCTCCCTATTGTATCAATTAAATTATTGGCTCAAAAATACTTACAAAGTAACATAAACATTATTCTAATAAAAATTGCACATACTTACAAAGTAACATAAACATTATTAATTAACTAGAAAAAGACTGCAACTTATGTTTGGGACATTCTGGTCCTACATTTTAGGCTGTACAATTAAAACGTGTTTTAATCTGAAAACTAAAAACAACTAGAAAAGACAGCAACTTAAATTTGTACATTAATTAAATTTCGAAGGATAATGTTATTGTCGCTCTTCGTACTTCTAATAATTACTAGATATAGGACCCCGTGCAAGCACGGGGCCCAATATATATATTTTTTTTTAAAAAAAATTTATGTCATATTATGGAATTTGAGAAATTATTGAAAATTTTATATGATTTTTAAAATATTTTAAACTGTTAGCTATTGTGATTTGTAGTACTTTTTTTTAACATAATTTTGAAAATAATATTTATTACTCTCTTTGTTCTAATTTATGTGGCACATGCAGAATTTCAAATATTAACCCTTTTTTATATATCTCTTTAATATATTAAGTTGTTAATTATTGTATTTTATACTACATTTTGAACCTACTTTTTTAATAATATATGTTATTTGCCATGTCCCAATTTATG
>JAJOOF010002239.1:0-23151 GCA_029582545.1 Solanum lignicaule | reverse complement strand
TACTATTTCAGTCATTCATTTATACAACATTTTTTTTATATTATATATAATATTTTATATTTTTAAATTTGGTATTTTATCAATAGATAATTTTATATTTTATTACAATTTTATATGAATTCATTAAAATAAGAAGAGTAATCTTGAATCTAACGCTATTTTTCTGTGATTGTTACTTTAATATTGCATTCATTAAGTATATATTTATGTATTTATGTGCATGCATGATCATGGTTATATTTAAGTAGCACTGTTTTCTCATTGTATGTTATCTATTATATAAATTATTTTCTTATTGGCATTGATGAAATGTTTTCTAAAATTAAAATTTATAATTCATTTACTTTAAGGATAATTTTTTTTTTCAAAATTTATTATAAATAGACCTTTATTTTTGTTAATTCTATTTTATATTTACCTACTCTAAAATATGTTTAAAAAGTTATGAATCAATTTTGTTTTCACTTTTGTGTAACAAATATTAGGGTTTTAATTATTATAAATAAAAAGAAGCTTTCTCATTATGATCATTTATTTAATGATAGAACACCATCAACTCTATACTCAATTAGTATTATTTTTTTCTATTTTCATCTACAAAATAACATTTATTTTTCTATAGATAAAATTTGCTCTTTAGATTAAGCATATATTGAGTTAAAAGTAGTAAACCTTCAAATGATATGCAACATGTCTGCTAGTCAATTCATGAATTTCCATCAGTTCAATAATTTTCTTTGGATAAGCTCCTGTAGTAAAAAAATCAAAAATAGAATTAAATATTTTATGCAATATACATGTAGATAATCTTTGAATGATCTCATATTTTACACAATATATGTTGGGGAAAACTTACTCTTTATGCCTAGTGTTGTAATGGCTTCCAAAATAATTTCATGAAGGGAATCTATCCAAACAAATCTACTCTTCTTTGGTGGTGGAACTAAACTATGTTTATTTTCAATCTCATCATATTTTCGCGCGGACTTGTCCCTCTTAGCAACTCATTTGCCTGTATGCTTTTTCTTTCGCAATGTTGCATATTCCCATAAATAATGTATGTCATCTTGTGATATGGGCTTCAGTATGAAGAAAATAACTCCACTCTCTAGTGCTTTAATAGCCTGGTCACATTCAATAATAGAGATTTGAGTCATATACTTTGATCAAAAATAAAATAAAAGGGAGGGGGTTACTATGATAAAAGATACATTTAGTGTAAGTAGATTTTTCTTTTAAAGACAATGTTTATTGCCACCAAAATATTTAGCATCAATTGAGTTAATGCCATTACATCCAGATACGCTAAAGCCTTTAGAGACATTTATATATAAAGAGTGTTAGTTATAACAATCTATATTTATTATTTCCACTAAATATAATAGAGAGACAATTATACTATTAATTATCTCTAAATAATTGCTCCTAACTCCTTTAATTTTTGTAGTGGGTTATGAGAGAATAACAATAACACGCCCTTATAAATTTAATAGTTTCTTGAATCATAATTTTGATCCTTTAAGTTAATTTAAACTGAACATTATTAATAATCTTTGAGTATTTAACAACTCAACGATTATAAGATTTAACAAAAGGACGTGAAAATAAAACGTTTAATGGAAACTCTCAATTAGACATGCATTTTTTTCTATGTTAGGTATATTTCCAGTATTGTCTAGTGCACTTTTTGATGTTGTAATGTTTAAGATTTGATGGGATATTTCTAATTAAACCATTTATTCTCATAGTTCTTTTAAAAGCTAATAACCAGAGTTATTCAAATATTTATGGTGAGAATAAAATTCCTTAGTTTTAACACATTAAAAAAATATTAAAAAATTCAAGAAAATATATAAACATAAGTGAAAATTTTAGAATTTGGGCTAGCTCATACTAAGGAAGGTTTTCACTTTGATATTAAATCAATGTTATGTTAAAGAAGTCATAAAAATCAAGCTTTCAAGTAAAACAAGATAAATAAAAAAAGAAGACGAAATGTACACACGTGCATACCTTAGGAGAGTTTAAGATTTTTGTTACTTTTTTATAGGCTAAGCATAAATGCCCTTGTTTCCATGGAATGGTAGATTTGATGAATGATAGAGATATTTTCTTAGAGCATGAAATACTCATGTTAGCTTGGATTAGGGTTTGCTTAGTTATCCATTAAACCTCTCTTTAATTACAGCATAACTAGGTGAGTGTATGAGTTTTCTTCCTCCTCCATTCAAAAATATTCATGCTCTCAATTTTTCAGCTATAAATTTATCTTTGTAAATAAATAGGTAAATTCGAGATTTAATTGTGGGCTTTAATTGAGAATTGGTTAGTGACTTTGTTTGAACCAATGTTTATTGAAAAACACTCGATACCAGCTGAAATTTTGAATTTTAATATTGAAGAACTTGAATTGAGTTTTGAAATCTAAAATTAAAATGTCTTTTTTTATTGTAAGTGTTTAATGTGATTGAAACTTGTTCTATATTGTTAGGGATCTTGAATATGAATTTTGATCTTGATTGAAGTTGATTTGTGTACTTTAGTTTCAAATTTTTATTTTATTATTGAAAAATTTTAACCTTTGATCATAAATATGAAAGCTATTGACATTACTTGTGAGGTCCTATTTTGACAAACCAATATTCTTACTTGTGATATTATGTTTTTAGTTATGATGAGCTATAAGGAAGATATGAATAGTCATTGGAGTTTTTGTAGAAGTTTTATGATAATTATATTATCTTTAATTAAGTTTAATTTAATTAAGTTCTACAACCTCTCTTAAATTGCACAATAGCTATATGTGATTAATGTATGATTTTCTTATTTCTATTTATATAAATAATAAATGATTGTCATAATTGAATGTTATTCTAATTAATGTCAAGTTCTCTTTTGATTATTCTTGATATTTGTATCTAAATTATTCCATTTATCCCTTGTTTATTAGCAATCTTAGGACTTGGGTAGTGATAATTATTGCAAACTCCAATGTGTTCAATTAGTTATTATTGGAATGCTTGAAAGTTCTAGCCTAACTCCTATTAAACATATCTTTGATTTCTTTTCATCATCATTGATAAATTTCTTACGGTGAGTCGTTATTTCATATATAATATGTTATTTGAATCTTCAGGACCCAAAAGTTACAAATAAGAAACTAATTCTAGTCTTGTGAAGAATATAAAAATTATAAACTCACAAATAACAAGAATGCCAAAATCTTTGGCTATCTCTTGTTAAAGTTGAAAGTCATTCATTTCAGGAATGTGCACTTTTGTGATAACAAGATCGAATGAGAGGTTGCTGCTGTCACAACCCGAGCCTACACCCTGGACGTGGCCGGCACTCGAGAACCATTGATGGTCCCCAAGAGAACCCTCATCCTGGCTGACTACAAGAGGAAAACTAATTCAAGCATACAAAACTTAAAAACTGAATAAAATTCCATGAAACTGAAATATAAAACTTTAACTCAAATGAAATACTCTGAATATAAAAGTAATATTCAACTCGCCATAAAATAGGCAACTTAAGTCTTTAAAACATTTAATAAAATAAATGAATAATACAGACTTCTCAACTATACTGACTATCTATGAAGCATCTAACTGATAAAGATGGAAGTCGGGACAAGAACCACGACAACCTGACTAAACTGAAAAGTAAATGAAATCCTTCGAAAACAAGGAGGCTCACCATAGCTAACTCGAACTCTCGGATGTATCAACGAATCTCCTGTTGATGATCCTGAATACCTGTGTCTGCATCATGAGAAGATGCAGGCCAAATGGCTCAGTACGTGGAATGTAGGGTGTAAGAGGAATTCTAAAGCATAACATAAACTTGAACTTGATTAAAATGGGAACATACTTACCTCTTTTCAAACTTACTCAACTCAAGGAATATTCAAGGACACTCAAAACTACTCAACTTACTCAACTCCGAAGTACTCAAGGATAAGATACTCAACTCAGAGATTAGATACTCAACTCAAAGATATGATATTCGACTCTGTGTACTCAACTCAATATAAAGCAACAATACACATGCAATATATGGAAAGCTTTATAAAACAGTAAAAGCAACTTAGTTCGTTAAAGAAAATGCAATAACAAACACAACTTTACTTATATAATAAAGTAATACAGTTTCTGTGGGAGATTCTCTAACCGACAACCACCACTATGAGCCTAAGTGGTGATACAACGTCTTGCCACGCTGCCAGAACTGTCCTATACTTTACCTTCATATAGAACGCTTAACTTAGTGGATCCACTAGCTTAACTTATGTGATCATCTAAAAAGTATGACCCATTAATACCCATGATGGCTACATAGTTTATGGAGACTTGAGTTAATATGAACTCGCATCCCCATATCGGTGCTCAATACTACTCCTAAAAATATACTTAGCTCATATTTTTTAAACAACTTCTTTATTTGGTTTAAGATAATTACTCAAAACTTAGCTTAAAAGCTCTCTTGGAAATCATAGTTTCCTCTTTATTGAAAAACTAGCTCAAAGGCTCTTTTGAAATCTCAATTTCCTTTCTTGTTTAAATGTGAAAACATTTACTCTTTGGGAATACATAGACCCAATATACTCTTTTGAAGTAAAGACCTCAACTCTTTACTCTTTACTCTTTGCTTAAATCAAAACTTAAGTCTTAAAACAAAATTAAAATGTTTGTAAAAGACTTCTTAAAATATGGTTCATGCCTAATTATGGGCGTTAATGACTCAATGCAAGGTTTCCAATAACCATAGATAGAACTCAAGAACTTCAATAATACTACTCAATTCAAGAATGCTCAACTGAGAGAGTTCTTGCAGAATTTATGAGCATGAACTACTCAACTCGAGGACTCAAAGATTCTTCTCATCTCAAGACTGTTCGACTTATATTGTTCATGCGGAATTATGGGCATGATCAACTCAACTCATGGACTTCATGGGTAATAGGTAATAGTCCCATGATTAGGAATGTAATCTCAAATGGGTTAGAAACTCAATACATAAGACTTAGGACCTGAAGACATTACTCCTCTCATAGATACTCAACTTATGGAGTTCATGCGGAATTTATGGGCATGAACGACTTGACTCGTAGGTCTACATAACATTATGGAACTCATGATACAACTCTTCTCATTCTCATACTTACTTTCTCAAAATTTAGTTCAAATCAATAGTTGATCTCAAAGGTTCACAATCGAACTCAAAGGCTTTCTTAAACTCTACTCTTAACTCTCTCTTGAATGTGAATTAGGAATTCAAAAGTTGTGTTTCATGATTTGAAGGATTTCATGATGAGAAAGTAGACTCATGAATAAATTATCATCATTCTCATACTCACTTGCTCGAGTCTTGAAACAAGTTACTAGTAATTGTAGAAGACTCCTCAAAAGGACTCTAAGGGACCTTATCAAAAAGGTTTGAAACAACTCTCAAACTTGACTCTCAACTCTACCTTGAATTTGATTTATGAATTCAAGGTTATGATCATGTTAGGAATGATTTTAGGTGTTTAGAACTAGCTTAGAGTAGTTAGAATCGGAAAGGAGTGAAGGTGCACTTTACACGAACTCAAACGGGGCAACCAACGACAAACTGGATGGGGCAGGCGACCCTGGCGCTATGGGTGGGTTTGGGTCGATCTGGCAGGCGTATCACGCTAGGCCCCAACCCAGAAAATTCAACAAGTTTCTTTTCTCATTTTCTCACCCTATTTCGCCTAGAATCGAATGATTTCTTCCCCAATCACTTAGACTTGATTACTTAACATAAGTACACTCTGATCTACTCAATACATCCCTTAAAACACTCACTTTTATCTCAAGAAATCATCCAAAACCCAACACAACAAGATTTAGAATGAACTTCAAGAACACCTATCAAGAACTCAAATCTTTCAACTTCAAGAATGAAATTTGCGCTGAAAATAACATGTTTGGCGTGTGGGTGAACAAACCCATCACTATGGAAGCTTACATACCTCTTAGGGATCAAACCCATGGCAACAATCCGCAACAACTCTCAAGAACGTCGACGAACGCTTTGATCGTCTCCTCTTCTCTTTTTCTCTTCTTGAACTCTCAACTAAAACCCTAAGCTAATTTTAGGATTATAAAACTGAACTTAATAGGATTAGACCTTTAAAATATTACTAAAAATGAATTAAATCTGATTGGGTAAGGAAAAGACCAAAATACCCCTTACTATTTTCGGCTAACTTTCTTTAACTGGACAGCCTAACTTCAAAAGTCCATATCTGACTCATCCGACCTCGAAACTTAGCAAACTTGGCGGCATTGGAAAGATAATTAAAAGATATTTCCTAGGTATCTGGTATAACACCTAACTCATCATAAGCTAGGAGTTATGATTGTTTGAAGTTGACCCAAAACACATACTTAGCTTAAGTTGCAAAATTTCAGATTTTACTATATCCAATTTAATTCTTTTTGGAACTCAAGGTGCTACATCTAGTGACCTTAACACTTAAGAAATTTTAATTCCTCGGTAAAATCTCACTCACTACGATGAACAGTTTGAGTCTTAGTTCGAAAAAATTTATGGGGTGTTACAATATCTCCCCCTTGGGATCATTCATCCTCGAATGATAGTTGGTCTGGGTATGTAATGGTTTAATCTTACTAAGATCTATGTCTGATGGTTTGTTCTTACTATATTCAAGCTTAACCCAAATCCTTAAGTTCGGATTTTCTACTTCTCTATAGGGAATCTCATCTCTAACTATTACTCTTTACTACCACATTTAATCTTAGTAGTCGAACAACTCCATGAACTCCTACTAACCAACTCCTTCAGATCCAACTAGGGGCTCTCATTTAACTATTTCTCTTAGTAAAACCTAATCCTCTTCTTCCTCATTGTTAAAAACCTTAGATGTAATTAGCACACCATCACTAACACGATAAGAACATAAACCTCCTCTTTCTAACATCACTTCATTACTAAAAGGACCTCTAAAAAGATATCCCCCAAACTCTTTGGAATTGATTACCATGTTAATCTCAAACACTTGAATCGATTTCTCACCTTTTCATCTCCCCCTTAGGTCTAAAGCTTACACTTGAAAGCTATGGACCTATTACATCATCTCTAAACTGGTCTACAATCATCTTACTCTAATACTTGGTAATACCTATCCCATGGTTACTAAACTTTCCATAAACATGTACTGAGACCTCTTTCTAAGATGTTTCTCTTAACCTCTTCTGATTACATACCCTCTCGGTACACCTCTTAAAGATTTAGTTACTCCTGTGACTTAGCCACACTTCACTGCCCTTATCGAAACGTTAGGGTCTCTCACTTGTACCACTCATATCTATTGGAGCTAACATTTCAATTCCTCACTTACTCTATGCCAAGTCTACAAGATCAAATCTCAAGACTAACATCATCACCCTCTCAAACAAATCATAAGCCTAGTTTAGATCTATCACTTCATAAATACTCTGCTCTCTTATTCAACACATGAATTTAGTGTCCTCTAATACGATGGCACATCGACATCAACTCTCTTCTGGTTAACAAACATATACTCTATCTCATTTTGACTAACAACTCTTACTCTACCTCATATCCTGAGCTTTTCACAACTCATTATTTCTTAGTCTACCCGCAAGGAAAAACTCCTCATCAAAACTTACTGGATGCATGACTATAATAACATAGCTTGCCTTATCACTATCTCCCTTTCTAGGATTACTAAACCTCTGCATACTTTCCTCTAACTCTGGGCACTTTCACTACTACTGCTCATGATCTCATAACTCATGCTACTTTTTCGGGTGAAAACACTACTCAAGCTCTAAACATAACTCTTAAAAAGGATCTCAGCTGAAACAAGGCATAAGGAAAGGAGCACAACTTGGTTTTAGCTCAAATGCACGATTCATATGAATATGAGGGCATTACTCTGAAACTTTACACTTAACTTACTCTTGGACTTCTCTTAAGCCCTTCTGGAGTCTCATGACTTCCTCAAAACTCTTGCTAAGAACAACTCATCGACAAAGAACTGACTCTGCTTTTTAACCACCTCTAGTATGATGGGTAGTTGAATGAATCTAAGAAAGGCATGATTTAGAATAATTCTCTATGATATAGCTCTATTGCACGATTAAGTGTATGAAAGAAGTGAAACTTTTCTTAAATGTCTGCAGTCCCTCATTTATAGAAGTGGGGCCCTCACAACCATAAACGAGAACCTACTAACATGACTTCATAGAAACCTAAGACACTTGAACTCTGTGCTCTGATACAAAGTTTGTCACGACCCGAGACTACACCCTGCACGTGGCCGGCACTCGTAAACCATTGCTGGTCCCCAAGCAAACCCTCATCCTGGCTGACTACAAGGGGAGAACTGATTCAAACATACAAAGCTTAAAAACTAAATAAAATTCCATGAAACTGAAATATAAAAATTTAACTCAAATGAAATACTCTGAATATAAAAATAATATTCAACTCGCCATACAATAGGCAACTTAAGTCTTTAAAATATTTAATAAAATAAATGAATAATACAGACTTCTCAACTATACTGACTATCTATGAAGCCTCTATCTGATAAAGATGGAAGTCGGGACAAGACCCACGACAACCTGACTAAACTGAAAAGTAAATGAAATCCTTCGAAAACAACTAGGCTCACCATAGCTAACTCGAACTCACAGATGTATCAATGAATCTCCTATTGATGATCCTGAATACCTGTGTCTACATCATGAGAAGATGCAGGACAAATGGCTCAGTACGTGGAATGTACGAGCATGTAAGAGGAATTCTAAAGCATAACATAAGCTTGAACTTGATAAAAATGGGAACATACTTACCTCTTTCCAAACTTACTCAACTCAAGAAATATTTAAGGATACTCAAAACTACTGAACTTACTCAACTCCGAAGTACTCAAAGATAAGATACTCAACTCAGAGATTAGATACTCAACTCAAAGATATGATATTCAACTTTGGGTACTCAACTCAATATAAAGCAACAATACACATGCAATGTATGGAAAGATTTATAAAACAGTAAAAGCAACTTAGTTCGTTAAAGAAAATGCATTAACAAACTCAACTTTACTTATATAATAAAGTAATACAGTTTATGTGGGAGATTATCTAACCGACAGCCACCACTATGAGCCTAAGTGGTGATACAGCGTCTTGCCCACGCTGCCAGAACTGTCCTATACTTTGCCGTCATATAGAACGCTTAACTAAGTGGATCCACTAGCTTAACTTATGTGATCATCTAAAAAGTATGACCCATTAATACCCATGATGGCTATATGGTTTATGGAGACTTGAGTTAATATGAACTCGCATCCCCATATCGGTGCTCAATACTACTCCCAAAATATACTTAGCTCTTATGTTTTAAACAACTTCTTTCTTTGGTTTGATATAATTACTCAAAATTTAACTTAAAAGCTCTCTTGGAAATCATAGTTTCCTTTTTACTGAAAAACTAGCTCAAAGGCTCTTTTGAAATCTTAGTTTCCTTTCTTGTTTAAATATGAAAACATTTACTCTTTGGGAATACATAGTCCCGATATACTCTTTTAAAGTAAAGAACTCAACTCTTTACTCTTTACTCTTTACTCTTTGCTTAACTCAAAACTTAAGTCTTAAAAAAAAGTTAAAACGTTTGTAAAAGACTTTTTAAAATATGGTTCATGCCTAATTATGGACGTTAACGACTCAATGCAAGGTTTCCAATAACCATAGATAGAACTCAATACTTGGAACTCCAGAACTTCAATAATACTACTCACTTCAAGAATGCTCAACTCAGAGGGTTCATGTAGAATTTATACGCATGAACTACTCAATTCAAGGACTCAAAGATACTTCTCATCTCAAAACTGTTCGAATTATAATGTTCATGCGGAATTATGGGCCTGAACAACTCAACTCATTGACTTCATGGTAATAGGTAATAGTCCCATTATTAGGAATGTAATCTCAAATGGGTAAGAAACTCAATACTTAAAACTTAGGACCTGAAGACATTACTCCTCTCATAGATACTCAATTTATGGAGTTCATGCGGAATTTATGGGCATGAATGACTTGACTCGTAGGTCTACATAACATTATGGAACTCATGATACAACTCTTCTCATTCTCATACTTACTTTCTCAAAATTTAGTTCAAATCAATAGCTGATCTCAAAGTTTCAAAATCGAACTCAAAGGCTTTCTTGTACTCTACTCTTAACTCTCTCTTGAATGTGAATTATGAATTCAAGTGTTATGTTTCATGATTTGAAGGATTTTGTGATGACAAAGTAGATTCATGAATACATTCTCATACTCACTTGCTCGAGTCTTGAAACAAGTTACTAGTAATTGTAGAAAACTCCTCAAAAAGACTCTAAGGGATATTATCAAAAAGGTTTGAAACAACTCACAAACTTGACTCTCAACTCTACGTTGAATTTGATTTATGAATTCAAGGTTATGATCATGTTAGGAATGATTTTAGCTGTTTAGAAGTAGCTTAGAGTAGTTAGAATCGAAAAGGAGTGAAGGTGCACTTTACACGAATTCAAACGGGGCAACCGACGACAAACTGGATGGGGCAGGCGACCCTGGCGCTATGGGTGGCGCGGGGCACCAGCCCCTAAACTTAAGAGGTGGGTTTGGGGCGCTCTAGCAAGCGCATCACACCAGGCCCCAACCCAGAAAATTCAACAAATTTCTTTTCTCATTTTCTCGTTCTATTTGGCCTAGAATCGAATGGTTTCTTCCCCAATCACTTAGAATTGATTACTTAACATAAGTACACTCTGATCTACTCAATAAATCCCTTAAAACACTCACTTTTATCTCAAAAAATCATCCAAAACCCAACACAACAAGATTTAGAATGAACTTCAAGAACACCTATCAAGAACTTATCAAGAACTCAAATCTTTCAACTTCAAGAATAAAATTTGTGCTGAAAATAACATGTTTGTCGTGTGGGTGAACAAACCCAGCACTATGTAAGCTTTCATACCTCTTAGGGATCAAACCCATGGCGACAATCCGCAACAACTCTCAAGAACGTCGACAAACGCTTTGATCGTCTCCTCTTTTCTCTTCTTGAACTCTCAACTAAAACCCTAGGTTAATTTTAGTATTATAAAACTAAACCTAATAGGATTAGACCCTTAAAATATTACTAAAAATGAATTAAATCTGATTGGTTAAGGATACGACCAAAATACCCCTTACTATTTTCGGCTAACTTTCGTTAACTGGACAGCCTAACTTCAAAAGACCATATCTCACTCATCCGACCTCAAAATTTACAAAACTCGGCGGCGTTAGAAAGATAATTCAAAGATATTTCCTACGGTATCTGGTAGAACACCTAACTCATCCTGAGCTAGGAGTTATGATCATTTAAAGTTGACCCAAAATTCATACTTAGCTTAAGTTGGAAAATTTCAGATTTTGCTATATCCAATTTAATTCTTTTTGGAACTCAAGGTGCTACATCTAGTGACCTTAACACTTCATAAATTTTAATTCCTTGGTAAAATCTCACTCACTACGATGAACGGTTCGAGTCTTAGTTCGAAAAAATTTCTGGGGTGTTACAATATCTCCCCCTTGGGATCATTCGTCCTCGAATGACGGTTGGTCTGGGTATGGAGTGGTTTAATCTTACTAAGATCTACGCCTGATGGTTTGTTCTTACTATATTCAAGCTTAACCCAAATCCTTAAGTTCGAATTTTCTACTTCTCTATAGGGAATCTCATCTCTAACTATTACTCTTTACTACCACATTCAATCTTAGTAGTCGAACAACTTCATGAGCTCCTACTAACCAACTCCTTCAAATCGAACTAAGGGCTCTTATTTAACTATTTCTCTTAGTAAAACCTAATCCTCTTCTTCCTTATTGTTAAAAACCTTAGATGGAACTATCACACCATCACTTACACGATAAGAACATAAACCTCCTCTTTCTAACATCACTTCATTACTAAAAGGACCTCTAAAAAGATATCCCCCAAACTCTTTGGAATTGATTACCATCTTAATCTCAAACACTTGACTCGATTTCTCACCTTGTCATCTCCCCCTTAGGTCTAAAGCTTACACTTGAAAGCTATGGACCTATTCCATCATATCTAAACTGGTGTACAATCATCTTACTGTAATACTTGGTAATACCTATCTTTGAGTGTCCTTCGAAGCAGCGGCCGCTCATTCGATCTTGTTATCACAGAAGTGCATATTCCTGAATTGAACGACTTTCAACTTCAACAAGAGATAGCCAAAGATTTTGGCATTCCTGTTGTTTGTGAGTTTATAATTTTTTATATTCTTCACAAGACTAGAATTACCTTCATTTCAAGGTATCATGAATAGTTTTGATTTATATGAATCTAGATCTACATAAATCTCAAATAAAAAAAATGGTAACATGTTAAGAACACAAAAAATATCCTACTTTGAAATGAGATAGTTATCATCACAATCCTATATTTTGGATCGTAACACTCACAAAAATTTTAAAAATGAAAAAGATAATTTAAATACCTTCGAATTTGGACTGTTTGAGTAAAGTAGCAATAATGAGAAGGCAACTGTCATCATCATCAACCACCAGAGTTTTGATTGTTTCAGAAAATTTGCTATTTTGTACCTCCATTGATTCTTCCCAAGTAAATAATTGATAACAATTGATTGTTTTAGATGCTTTTTGTTGAAAGGAAAACACAAACTTAAATAAATGAGCAAGAAAATTGAAGAGAGCACTTTCTAATTATTATTTAAACAAATATTTGAGTCTATCATGTTGCATAAGACCCCATCTTAGATTTGCTTACCAAGTTCTGCACTTTCTTTTAGTAGCTTATTTATTTATTGTCCTTTTTTGTTCTAATGCAATTGACAACATTAATATATAAAATCTACAATAATTTATTGTAATGACCCGAACCGTCGTTATTTAAGAGAAACAAGAATCCGAGAAAATTTTGGGACATTGTCCCGCCAGAGTGGGCCAGTTGCTGCTAGGGCGGTGGTGCCAGAGCGGGGTAAGTTGGCGCCTTAGCGGGATAGGCGAGGCAGAATGTAAATAACGCAAAATCCTATTTTCTCCTTCTTCCTAAATTACCTAAATAAGTCGTAAAACACCTTAGAAACCCTCAAAAAGCTGTTGTAAGCTTGGGGAGGAAGGAGAAGGAAATTTCTAGCATGAGGGTGGTGAGATCTTACGGATTTTTGGCCAAATTCACCATCACGAATCTCAGAAAACAGGAATCGAAGTCAAAAACTCTGTGCAACTACTTGGCGCCCAGGTAGGCTAGGTTTTATGAATTGAGTAGTTTAAATTTGTGCTCACTGCATAATATATGTAAATCGATGGTAGGATTTATGCATAGGCATTCGTGCACCGAATGAGTTATGATTAAACTTTAGAAAGAAGCCTTAGATGATGAACTAGGACCAAGTATGGTCAAATCAATGTTTACATGATATACGTCGATAAATGGGTCATTGGGATGGTGGTGATTCTATGATTGTGTGAGGTATATTTGTTCTTGCTTCATTATGATACTTGTATGCATATGAATATTGCATTATTGATCACACTTGTTGTAAATGAGATAGAGGAATGATGAATGCCATGAATCATGACTTAGATGTATGATCTTGAGAATATACTTGTAATTGTGATTGTGGTGTGTTGAATGGATCGGGTGCCACGTTTGGGCATAACTAACTTGGATTGGTTGCCACGTTCCGGTATAACTAACTTGGATCGGTTGCCACATTTCGGGATAACTATGGGATTGGTTGCCACGTTCCGGCATAATTATTCGATTAGGTACCACATTCTGGTATACTAACAGTTTGGGTTTGGATTCCATGAGAGGACCAATGATTTATCATAATGGTGTATAGTGAGAAATGGTGAGGTTGCACCTTGCTCGTAAATAATAATTGACATTGTATTTTTCGGGAGGGCTATAAGGTGATGAGGACTTTAATGTTAAATGTTAATAATATGGTATATGTTTGACACAGGCATGTGATTATATTGTTGCAATGGCAAGAAGTGGGGGGGGGGGTGGTGTTCATGATGTAAATGGCTAGGATGATTTCACACTTGAGAAGGGGGATTGTGGTTAGTAGTTAGTAAGCTTGATATAATATACCATGCAACGAAGGTGGGGCTGATAAAATAAAGAGGCAGTGATGGTATGACGTGAGTGGCTAGTTGGAATGTCGTAGTGGTATTTTGGGACTTTTACATGTATTATAATGGTTAGGCTATGATCAAGAACCTAGTAAGTAGGTTGATCGGGAAGGTGGTTAGTAATTAAGCGTACTAGTGTGATTTGGAGGCATTTCGAGTGAGGGTAAATGTGGAGAAGCGAGTGTTATTTGCATGATCTTAATATTGATTTATTATGTTATGAGGTGGGTGCGGGTTGACGATGATGCCTACCAGTGCGTGTGGTTTGTACTGATACTACTCTTGCTATGTTTTCTTGACATAGTCTGGATGCAGGTTGGTGATGTTTCATTAGCTAAAGACGAAGAAATTCTCCACCAGCTTCTATCTTTCCTTCCGCATGGTGGGAGCTGTGTGTTTAATTATTATGTCCAGTTGTACTCTTAGTAGCTCTTGTACCTGTTTAGACTAGATCATTTTGGAGTGTTAACTACTTTGCAAGTTTTAACCAAAATTGTGTTAAAGGAATTCTATTTATAAAATATCGTTAGTTCACTTTATTCCCGTTTTATTTAATTTTTTGCATGTTTAAATTATTGGAATGTAAGGGTTCTCCTACTTAGGTGGTAGTACGAAGGTGCCCGCACGGCTTGGTGGGTTGGGTCATGACAAATTGGTATCAGAGCCTAGGTTACCGATCTCTCAGTACAAGAGCAAAATGCGGACTAGACTCATGCGGATTGGTGTGTTGACGTCCATAGCTAATCTACAAGAGGCTAGGAAGCATTCTAGGAAGTTGTTCTACTTGTTCTCTCCTTTCGTGCAAGTGTCGCTTGTGGTATGAGTTTGGTCCAATTGGTATCTCAGCAAGGTAAATCGGACGTCGTGATCACGACAGAAAGGCTACAAGCAAGGTGTAGACACGTAATTTTTGACCGAATTTAAGGTATTACACCATTTTTAGTACATAAATATTGCTTTTTATATAAATTAAATATTTTATTTTTCATCGTATTTTAGTAAGTTTATTTTAAAAGATTGAAAAACTACAAAAAATATATGTTGACTTAAATTGGCGACTCAATCCCAAGTGGCGACTCTGAAAATTAAAATAATCCCTATTCAATACCGTCACTTAAATTGGAAAAACCCTCACCGCCTGCTCGTGCGGGAAAAGGGGTGTGACATCTCTGGCGACTCCGTTGGGGACTAACCAAAATTCGAGCTTTGTTATATTGACTTTTACTTGATTTTATTATTTTATTTATTGGATATGTTGTGTTTGATAGCCTAATGTGATACTTGCTGCTCATTTATTGCTTTTTATATTTATATTGTTGAACTATACTATATTATTTTCTCTCGCGCACACATTATGAGTCTTTGAATACACATAACACACGTTCACAGGAATGCAGTTATGCATCCTATTTTCCCTTGAGATAAAGCTGGAGTGTCTTGACACCCAGTGAAGGATATTTAGTCACATATGTTAGGCGGGGTTGGACCAGCAATGAAGTCGGAATAGCGCTGCTACCGATAAGTTGCCCCTCCTTGGCTCGAGTTGTCTACTCGGGTAAGTCAGTCTAAATACATATCTTATTCAGGTTTGAACCTAGTAAAACTAGAACATAGACATGGTTATCCCTAGAAGACTCTGATTATTTGCATCATTTTCATATGATTTAGTGAGCCTCAAAACAAGAGTTGGGTCCGTCCAGGACAAGTATTCATCTCTTACTTGACCACTTAAATCATTTTATGTGTTACGTGTAAATGAATTTATTTAGAAAATCTCTATAAGTTGACTCATTTTAGTATGACTAGTGAAGAAAAATAAAAAAAATGTTTCTTCCTTTAGAAGATATTATACCTTTCTAGAAAATGAAATGAAAGATTTTTCACTATTTAATCAAAATTACAAAAAAAAATTAATTAAATCTCCTTTTGTACAGTTAATAAAAAAAAATCAAAATATTTTACTTTCATAATATTTTAAAAATTGCATTTTTATCAGAAATTTTTTTTTAATATTTCAAAGTTTTTTTTTTTCCTGTCTAATCTGGACGAACTACGCACACCTGATTCTCACCCCAATGAGATACGTAGGCAACCCACTTTGGGTTCGGTGATTTTTATTCAAAAATAATATAATGAAAAATAAGAAGCTTTAATCTTTATCAAAAATAAGTTTTCCTTAATTTTCTTTTAATAATTAAAAAAAAAACTAAAGAATTTTATCTCAAATCTCTAAAAAATAAACTTAGTTATGGAGTTTTAGAAAAAAATATGCAAAGATCTTAGTCATGTTCGCAAGTGTGTTACATACGCAATCCCAAACGGATTTGATCAATGTATTATCAAATGATTTTTTTTTTAGAAAAAATAATAAAATAAAAAATAAAAAAATCAACTAATAATTAAGAAATGACTAACCCTAACAAACTTTATTATCCATGCACAGTTAAATTAAGGTGGTTGGTTTGTGGTTAAGCTGGCATCTCATCCCTACAATACAATGATGGAAATGAGTCGGACAATGACGCGGTCCAGAACCAGATGATGTCACAAGAAACAGTGTCAGCCGAAGAGGTAAGGATACTAAGACAGCAAATGGCGGAGATGTACGAAGCTTGGATGAATGGACAAGTTCCATCGTCTTCAATTCGTGACTATCTAAATACAAATATGCCACCCCTATCCAAGTATCGATAAGTGATCCAATTTTTCCACTTGAATTCGGTCCCTATGTTAACGCATCCAACGTAGTTGGAACTTCTACGGTGCACCCTTTGAGTACGCCTATGACAAGTAATCCACTATTCATTCCAACTGCGCCAACTAATGTCATTCAACAACCTATAATGGAGCCAAAATCCATCAATGGTCCTCCACCCAAAGTTCAATATGATCGAGATTATACTCCTGAATTGACTTTTAAATTTCCAGGCTCTTACCCTCACACTCATCAGTATAGTTTCCATGTTGAAGCTGAAAAAGCTGTTAAGAATGAGGAACATGAAGAAATGGCTAGAAAAGTGAAGAGTTTGGAACAGAGTGTAAGAGATATGCAAGGATTGGGAGGTCACAAAAGTGTCTCGTTCAATGATTTGTGCATGTTTTCCCACGTTCATTTGCCCATTGATTTTAAAACTCCAAAGTTCGAGAAATGTGATGGACATGGAGATCTTGTAGCTCATTTAAAGAGATATTGTAATCAATTGAGAGGGGCTGGAAGCAAAGAAGAATTGCTCATGGCTTATTTTGGGGAAAGTTTGATGGGAATTGCCTCAGAATGGTTCATAGATCAAGATACTTCTAACTGGCATACATGAGATGATTTGGCTCGATGCTTTGTTCAACAATTTCAATTTAACATTGACATAGTTCCAAATCGTACTTCACTTGTCAACATGAGGAAGAAGACCACCGAAAATTTTCGTGAATATGCTATTAGGTGGAGGGAGCAAGCTGCTAGGGTTAGGCCGCCAATGAAAGAGTCTGAAATGATTGATGTTTTCCTTCAAGCGCAGAAACCAGACTACTTTCATTATTTACTTTTCGTTGTTGGAAAAACATTTGCTGAAGTTATTAAGATTGGTGAAATGGTGGAAAATGGTATCAAGTCTGGAAAAATTGTAAGTCAAGTTGCCTTGAAAGCTACAACACAGGTGATTAAAAATGGATCAGGAAATCTTGGGGGAAAGAAAATAAAGGAGGATGTAGTAAATGTTGTGTCAGACACACAAAAGGGTCCAAGGGGTCCAGTTTATCAATATGCACCACCTCAATTTCATCACTATCTCCCCATGAAAGATACACAATACTCTATTGTCCCACCTCAATATGCAGTCTATGGTGCACAACCATATGCATATCAACCAAACTGTCCTCAATAGAGAGCACCAACAAATCAAAATGTTCGTCCTTCTCCTCAAAATTTTTGAGCACCTTATAATCCCCGTCTAAGATAGGGATTTGAGAGAGGTCAAATACCTATGAACAATTTGACACCAATTGGAGAGTCTTACACAAGTATATTTGAGAAATTGAGACGTTTGAATATGATAAAGCCAATTCCTCAAAATTATGTGAATCCACATGGAAAAGGTTTCAATCCTACAATACGGTGTGCATACCATTCTGATGCTCCAGGGAACAGTACTGAAAATTGTCGAAATTTAAGAAGAAAGGTGGAAGAGATGATTCAAACAAAGATGATTGTGGTTCAAAATGATGATCCCCCAAATGTTACTAAGAATCCTCTACCGGCGCATAATGATGTACACTTCATCGAGGTGATATGTGATGACAAAGAATATGACAATTCTCTTAATTCTCAGGAAAAGACAATTGAAATTGTTGGAGCTTTCATAAAGGCTAGCGTGCAAAGTAGTGGCTGAGAAGTCAAGCTTGGTGATTGGGATACACTCTTCTTTTATCTCAAAAAGAGTGTATGGATAGTATATTTTGTCATCATTTCTGCTATGCAATTCTTTTTTTTTTTTTTTAGTAAGTCAGACCTTTCTATCATTTCTCTTATGTGTTTGTTTGTTGAGTCTTATCGTAGTTTGGGTTATTATAGAGTTGTAATTGAAAATTTAGTTTGTTGTCTTGTCATCAAGTCTTTTTATTTTAATATAATCTTTATTATGTGTCAAAGTGACCCGTTCTATTTGGCTTTCCACATATACATTTCTTTTCAATTCAATTTTTGTGACATGATATGCCAGAGGATTTGGTAAGATCTTAAGATTATATCTAGCCTTGAAATGAATACACCATAGAAGTCAAAAAATAAATACATTCGAGGAAATGAATAAATGACTTAAACACCTTGATACGTCCTTTAGTATAAAAAAATGGTTAAAAGAATAAGTTTTATTTAAATTGACGTATGTCATTTTTTGTCAAGAAGGTATTACTCAAATGGAGATTTCAAGCTGATATACATATCCATCAATGCATACGTTGCAAAGAGATAATGTATGATTTTCACTTCACATCTTAAAGGGAGTGCTTGTATTTGTCATTATTAATAATTGATATGACGAAGGCATTTCATTCTACTATCCAAACACTGTGTAATCCTTTGCTATCCCTTTTGAGCCTTAAATTTATTCTCTTTCATACCCCTCTTTTGGAATCAAAATACAGTCAAAAGAAAAAGAAAAAAGAGTCACAAATTCAAAAAAAAAAAAGGAAAAAAGAGTCACAACTTCAAAAAAAAAAGAAAAAAAAGAAGCAGTCACAAAAATAAAAAAAATAAAAAAAGTAATGGGTTGAAAAAATCAATACCAACAAAAGAACAAACTTTCTGAACTACGTTCGACCTGATTCTTGCTTTGACAAGATACGTAGGCAGCCTTATTTTGAGGTTCGGTCCAACCAAAAAAAAAAAAAATCTCTAAGATCCTCATCACAAAAACTGGGGAAAAAATAATAATAATAATAATAATTATTATTATTATTATTATTATTATTAGTATTATTTTATTTTATTTATTTGTTTATTTAGAGTCAATTCCAAAAGTCGTAAGTCTTAACCGTCTTATAAGTATTATATCTGAGCTTACACCCTTTCTTTGTAACCCTGTCCAAAAGCCACGTTACAATCCAAATAAAGACCTTCTGATCAATTTTTATCAATGACAAGTCAAACAAGCTTTCAGTGTTGATTATCATATAAGAAAAAATGTCACATCCCTCGCATAAGGAGCGAAAAATGAGGAAATCTTATTGATGAAAATTCTCGAAAGCACTATAAGGCATCATTTGTGTTGAGAGAAAGTGAAAAATGAGAGAGTCTTATTGGTGAAAACCCTTAAGGCACTGTAAGACGATGTGAGTGAGAGACATACAAAATGAGAGAGGTTATTGGTGAAAAACCTTTCAAGGCAGCACAAGTCGAATGTGAGGTATGAATCTAGTGCAAAAGTTGGATTATAAAATTCCGACTTCAGAAGGTTGAAAGTTTGACAAAGATAAAGTTTAGATTGATTGGACAAATCAAGCCATTTAATCTCACATGCATGTCATGATCATTAGAATTGACCATCACTCTCAAAGGAATCTCTCTTTTTTTTCATTTTTTTTTCTTTTTTTTCTCTTAAAGGGTCAATTTTTATTTTTTACTTTCCTTCTTCTTATTTTGTATCGCTCAATTCGGTTTCATTTTTTCCCTTGGGTTAGTCTTCATTAAAGCAAGCAGAAAATGATTTCAAAATTGCTACCATCTTTTGAATTATACAAAGCAAAGTTTGGTCAGCACCTCAAAGGGGACATGATTCAAGAAATATTAATATGCATAGTAACTTGTCAATAATTAACAAAATTTGAGAAGTTATATGAATACAAGATTCAATGATTGTTGGAGGGTGGAAACAATATAACAAGTATGAAGTTGGAAGTTCTGAACAACTAGAGATGTTTTCAAGATTATCAAGGTGAGCTGACTAGCAAACGAAAGCAGTTTATCTCAAAGCTAAAATTAGCTTCAAACAGGGCAACAATAGGAGAAACTATCCTCAAAGCCAATCCCACAAATCGACTGCCATTAAAAATATAAAAAATAAAATTGAAGACTCAAATTTGTGAACATTATTGCAAAAATAAAATAAAAAAATTACATGCATTTTTTCTTCTAGGATAAACATTTCTTAGATTGAGACATTTATTTCTCATTTTCTCCTAGGATAAACACTTCCTTGTCCTAGACCGTTAATAGTATTATTATTTTATTTATTTATTTATTTTCTATATCCTAGAATAAACACTTTCTAGTTTGAGGCAGTTATTTTTTTTTCATTTTTTCTTTTAGGATAAACATTTTCTAATCTAAAAAAAAAAAATTAAAAAAAAAGTTATGGTAATTGTAATTGATTATTTAGTTTAACAGGACCCTCCTAAACAATGAGAATTAGCGTAGCAGGACCCTCCTAAACAATGAGAATTAGCGTAGCATGACCCTCCTAAACAATGGGAATTAGCATAACAAGACCCTCTTAAACAATGAGAATTAGCGTAGCAGGACCCTCCTAAACAATGGGAATTAGCGTAGCAGGACCCTCCTAAACAATGGGAATTATAGTTGCAGGACCCTCCTACATAATGAGATTTAGGTTAGCAGGATCCTCCTAAACAATGGGAATTAGCGTAGCAGGACCCTTCTAAACAATGGGAATTAGCATAGCAGGACCCTCCTAAACAATGAGAATTAGAGTAGCAGGACCCTCCTACATAATGGGATTTAGGTTAGCAGGACCCTCCTAAACAATGGGAATTAGCGTAGCAAGACCCTCCTAAACAATGAGAATTAGAGTAGCAGGACCCTCCTAAAAAAATGGGAATTAGCATAGCAGGACCCTCCTAAACAATGAGAATTAGAGTAGCAGGACCCTCCTAAACAATGGGAATTAGCGTAGCAGGACCCTCATAAACAATGGGAATTAGAGTAGCAGGACCCTCCTACACAATGAGATTTAGATTAGCATAACCCTCCTGGACAATAGGATTAGTAGGACCATCCTACATAATAGGATTTGGTTACTTTCTCCTAGGATAAACACTTCCTAGTCTGAATTTATTTTATTTCTAAAAAAATTATCTGCTAATAACTCACAAAAAAAATTCTAGTGAAAACTGGGGCAAATTTTTTTGTGTATTTCTTTTGTTTGTGATGGTTTTCAGGTTTCTTCAATCGAAACATGGATTTGAAATTCAGGAACAAAGTTTCAACTCTTTTCAAAATGATCAATCCCATGATAGCCAGAATCAGCTTCTTCAATGTATATAGCAGCCTAACTTCCTGACAGCTATTTCTATTCAACTTCTGATCAAGAAAACATACAGTCATTCAAGAACATATTCAAATTGTCATTTTGAAGAGTGCCAAAAACTCACTCTAAGTGGCAAGTTAAGCATCGAATTCAATTCAAGATCAAGATACTCACCCAAAAAATCAAGGTGATATTTGAAAGTCAGGACTCAAGTGAAGACTCAAGAGAAGCTGCATAGATAGGAGCTTGTACTTTTATTTTTCTTTTGACTATTAGCTTTCTTCTTTTTTTTATGTAAGGATAAGAGCCGCGACCCGGAGCCTCGATGGAACCTCACTTAACTTCTAACTCATCACCCATCTCCTTGAACTACATGTGACCTGATTTCCTTATAACCTGGGATATGTAGGCTGTCCAAAACAAGGACTCGGTTGCAAATTTTTTCTTCAAATACAAGTCTGGTCAAAATTTGTCATGTTATCTACTTCTTTGTCTTTCGTGTTTCCAGTCAAAGAGGGGCAAACTGTAGACATGTAATTTTTGACCGAATTTAAGGTATTACACCATTTTTAGTACATAAATATTGCTTTTTATATAAATTAAATATTTTATTTTTCATCGTATTTTAGTAAGTTTATTTTAAAAGATTGAAAAACTACAAAAAATATATGTTTTCTTTTAATTTAAATTTTAATATATAAGCTAGTATTTCTTAATTATATTTTTAGACTAGCTATTTGACTTTTCTCATATTTTATTAATTCAAAATAATTAATTAATATTTCTATTATTATGGTTTTTATATATATATATTTAATTTAATAAATATAATAACCTAAACTACCCACACTACCTCACTACCCCACTACACCTACCCTCACCCCACATACTCCTCCACTACCCCACTCTTCCCCCCACTTCCAACATTACAACAATACACGACACACACACATACTACTACTACATATAAAACAACACAGCAACACAAACAAAAAGGGGGAGAAAACAAAAATTTCAGCATCCTAAACACAAACAACACACACAAAAAAACGTACAAAAAAATAAGAAGAAAGAATACACTATACATTCATACCAAAAGACACTCGTACGTATAGAAAAAAAAATCAAAACATCTAAACGTT